>JBBPKK010001295.1:0-10331 GCA_038089215.1 Tylopilus vinaceipallidus | reverse complement strand
TGTAACTCAAACAAAGCCAAATATAGCTTGATCTGATAGAGATTTTGATCTTTGAGTCAAAAGTACATAAACCGGCCCAATGAGGTGTTCATTTTGTAATGGCCATATCTTGACAGCATGTGAATGGAATCATGTGATGTATAGAGCAAAATTGTAGCCAAGGGCCCATACTACAATACACCCCACCAAAGCAAAGTGTAATTCATTTATGTGATTGCAGTATACTTCACACACTGGATTGGAATCAAACATTGGGCCGGTTTTTGGAGTCACTGTAGCATGGGCTTGTGAGTTACCTCTGAGGCCTCCTTTGTAGCCTAGGTAGCCAGATGCAAATCCTTCCCAACTTTTTGGGAGGTGTGCAATAATAACATCCTTGAATTCTCCATCAGTCACCAAGTGTCCAGCCAGAGTTAACTGATCCTTCAAGACCCTGAGATCCCTTATGTAATCCTTGATATTACACCCTTCCAGAGCATGAAGGTTGTAGAACTCAGCTTTCATATCAATAATGGATTGGGATCCCAGTGGTTTGTATGAGGTTCAGAGGGATTCCCACATGGCAGCAGCATCTAGATTATCCATGCTGTCCACCTGGTAGTCCTCAACAGCACTGAGAATGGCCTCTTTTGCCAGTCTGTCCTTCAAGACCCAATGTCCTTTGGCAACATGATCTCCAATGGGCTGTGGGAATTCACCTGACATGACATCAAATACATCTTTCCTTTCTAGGGCAGTCTTGACTCATACATGCCAAGCCATGTAATTGTCTTCGCTAAGCTTTGGCAATTTAGGTATGGTTGCTGTCATATATGATGGCAACATGGTAGCTGGGCTCACACTGTGATTGGTTGCCATCTGGCCTGATCCAATTGAACCTTGAGTACTGGCAGGGGCATTGCCTGGTGGCAAAGGTGGCAGCAAGCCTTGTGGAGGTGGAGCCATGTTTGTTTGGCTCTGAGGACTTGAGATTTGCATAGGGGTAACTCCCCCACTACCTGACATGTTGATCTGATTTGATTTCTTGTGTTTGCTAGATTAGAGTGCAGAGCTCATAACCCTTGTTGGAGTGTGTGATGATGTTTACTAATTGAGCGGAAGAGAGTCAAGTTGTGAGGCAGACAAGATGGGGGACAACAGGCAAGAGTTGTTGTTATTAGGGGACACTAGTCCCTCACTTATATACTACTTGTACTCTATTGATTTTCTAATCCCATATATTTGTAGTGTAAACTGAGATGGGGATGAGCTATATACTATGACACTCTGCTATGATGCACACTCATGATGCACATATACATGGGCTTACATAAGCTTGCATGTGTTCTTTTGTTGGCTTGATGCCAACAAAAAGGAATGAAAGCCAGTAGGCATCTCAGCTTCATATAGTACTGCCAGGGTATCTTCAATTTGCACTTACAGAGCCAAACTGAAGTGATGAATATCAACTGCTAGACTCCAGCACATATTTATCTGTGGATAGTAGATATGTAGTTAAGTAATGGGATTGGTTACAAGGAGAGAATGGTAATGGTTATGATAGATTTCTGTGATGGCAGATAATTCTGATAGACCTGGCTTGGTGTGAAGGAAAGAGAGTATCATCTTGAGCATGTCTGGCATGGTTAGAAAGCATCCCATCTTAGGCTTGACTTTGTCATTCACATGCCAATCTGTGATCCTGACTAAATGTGCCCTGTTAGTGAAGAAAGAAGTGGCCTTATGCTTCTATAGATGTGTTGGCTATAGAATACAATCAACTTCAAGACCTAACATGATTCAGTGTGGAGTACCCACAGAGTCCAAGTCAAAGGTGTTACGATATATTTAATTTTTACCTATCTTTTCACTTTAACCATATACGGAACCCTATGACATCATAGCCTAGACTCCCTGACGTCATGGTTCCTCTTATCTTTCCTCTCACGGTCGTGAGAACTCTCTCACGCTATTTATATCCTTATCGTAGACACCGCATGTAGTTACCACATATAGGCTTGGTCCGTGCGCAATGTCTGCAATATATAAACCCACAGTTGGTCGACTGGTTCCCCAGTCTGATCAACTTGGGACCTGCCTTATTGGAGCCACCCCACTAGTTAGAGGACTCACCGTCTCCCTCTCAATCCCCGAGTCGCTGCGCGTATTCGCCGGCTCAAGCTATCTCTTTACTCTCGCCACCCAGGTAGTTGGGTGTAAGGTCTCGGTCTGTGCATCCGGGTTGTTTCATTTGGGCAATTCCATTTCAAAAGGTTGTAGCATGTCAAGTCTGGGTTCTCTGAGGGTGAATCTGATGGAGGTGGATTGGAGATCTGACAGAGGTACAGGGATGGAGGGGTTAGGATGTTGGCACAGGACTTATGTGTTGCACCACTGTACAATCCTGTGTCCTAGTATTTAAAGAGAGAAGGGAGTTCAGACAAGAAGAGGGTAACTTAGTTGATATTCATACTGAAGACAGAATACAGAAGTAAGTACAACTTATGTATGTTCAGAGACAGGTACAGAGGTATGGAATAATATGTATGAAGATCATGTGGAATGAAATGGAGGGAGCATATGGTACATTACTAATCACAAAAGAACATGTGGAAACAAAATGGAGAGGAGAAAGATCTGGAGAGACCAAATTACTAAAGACTCTATAGAATGGAGGAATGAAAGGAGAAGCTTATCTAATACAGTTTGAGACAGGCCACATGTCAAAGGTGACTTCTGGTGTAAGTCTGATGGATATATGTAAGATGGCATAAGGTTGGAGGACATTGGAGATGGTTCAGAGGAGAGGCAATAAGGTTGGAAGGGATGGATATGACATAGCAGGAATATGATATTGGTGAAAAGCTGTGTTTCAGCACCACTCTCGGCATCTCGGCTCAGCCACAAACGAAAACCTGGTCTCAAGAAAACCCGGCGCGGGTGCGCCATCCGAACAGAGCCTAAAGTTAGTAAATTTTGATAGACCCCGCTGAGTCAGCGATGCAGTCACCTGACCTCGGTTATGTTATGTTCGAATTTCCACACTCTTTCGTGCGAAACGTCAGTTCAGTGGTCTAATGGTTATGATTTCTGTCTCACACACAGAAGGTTCGGAGTTCGATCCTCCGCTGAACTAGGCTTTTTTTTTGAGCTGCGGCCTGAATTCGGGCACAGCTGGACGATATTCAGCGCCACAGACGTACTTAGCAACTTAGTCTCATATAAGTGCATCAGCTCGGTTACGTTCCGTTTCCACGCTCTTCTGGTGAGCGGAACATCAGCCAACTTCAATGGCCTAATGGTCACTCTTTGATCTCTGTCTCACATACATAAGGCTTGGGGTTCGACTGACCTTTTTGATCTACACTACGTGCACCAGCCACGGCGCACGGTATGTGTTTCTTTGGTGTCAAGGCGTATTTTGGTTTTGACCTGGCAGCGACCATGAGTAGGTCGTCCCCACCGTGTCATGAACGATGAGCCGCTCTCCATCGCGTACGCGCACCAACGATTTCACCCTAGAAGTGCGTCTGACACCCGTTTCACAGTATGATCTCCGACTTTTTCTATCCCGACGTGGGCGGGGTCGAGAACCACATTTACATGCTCAGCGCCAACCTGATCCGTCTCGGGCACAAAGTCATCGTCATCACGCATGGCCACCCCCCCGACCGCATCGGCGTCCGATGGGTCCTCCCCGCTCTAAAGGTCTACTATCTGCCCTTCCCGACTATCGCCTCCTCCGCCACGCTGCCCAACTATTTCACGTTCCTGCCGTACTTTCGGACGATCGTCGTGCGCGAGCACATCCAGCTCATCCACGCACATGCGAGCCTTTCGTCGCTGGGCCACGAAGGTATCCTGCATGCCCACCTGTTCGGCATCCGGACAGTGTTCACGGACCACAGCCTGTTCGGGTTCGAAGATGCGGCGAGCATCCTGACCAATAAGCTCCTCGCGGCTGTGCTCAAGAATGTGGACGCGGTCGTCTGCGTCTCGCACACGGGGTAAGCCCTACGGCTGGCACCACACGCTCGCAACGATGACGAACACGACAGGCGCGAGAACACGGTCCTGCGGGGCCAGCTGTTCGAACCCTTAGAAGACAGCCCGTCCGTGTCCGTCGTGCGCGCAAGCGTGTACACGATACCGAATGCACTCGTTGCCGAGCAGTTCACCCCCTCGCCCCGCTCGCAGTCGCTCGACACCAGTGCGTCCCATTCTTACGTCTGACTATACAATCACGGGAATCCATTTCGCAGTCAACATCGTGGTTATCTCGCGCCTCGCGTACCGCAAGGGCATCGACCTCCTCATCGCGACTGCTCCGCGCATCTGCGCCGCCTTCCCCAACGTCAACTTTATTGTCGGTGCGTGTACCCCGACCACGTGCCCCAGCGTTCGACTGATAATATACCCAGGTGGCGATGGCCCAAAGCTCAACGATCTTCTTCAAGCGCGCGAGCGCCACCTCCTCCAAGACCGCATCGAGCTTCTCGGGCCTGTTCGGCACCGCGATGTGCGCGACGTACGTGTCCCTTTGTGCGCCTCTTTCTGCTCGCATACACGCCGCCCACGCAGGTCCTCGTCCGCGGTGCCATCTTCCTCAACACCTCCCTTACCGAGTCTTTCGGGATCGCCATCCTCGAGGCAGCCTGTACGGGCCTCTACGTCGTCTCCACCCGCGTCGGTGGGGTGCCGGAGATTCTGCCCGAAGACATGATCTCGTTTGCGAGCCCGGACGAGGACGGTGCGTGCGTCGTCGGGTTTCCCTCCAGCCCTTGTTTTGAACCCAACGCAACCCCACGCGATAGACGTCTTCCGCGCCCTTTCGGAAGCGATCCACATCGTCCAGCGCGGCGCGCACGACCCCCTTCGTGCACACAAGCGCGTCCGCCAGTTCTACGACTGGGCGCATGTCGCGCGGCGGACCGAGGCCGTCTACCGCGCCGTCGTGCGTTCCGTGCCGATCGATTTCGAGACGCGCGTCCAGCGGTGCGTGTTCGTCCCTTGCGTTGCCTTGACACGGCTCACGCAGCGACAGAACGTTGAGCCTAGGCCCGTTTGCAGGCCTGATTTACACTGCGATCCTCATCGTTGACTGTCTCTTTTTCCTCTGGCTCGAGTGGTGCATGCCTCGCGAAGACATGGATTTCGTCCAGGCGCATTGGGACTCGAACGTGTTTGCCGAGCTGGCTCGCGAGGCGCAGCAACGTTTGCAATCAGGCGAGGGCGGCGAGGAGTGAACCCAGATACGTAAACACGACTTTTGATCTGATTGTCCCAAAAACATTATATAAATAAGACACAAATATGAGATTTTAAAAAAGAGCTACGTAGCGACGCGTTGTCCAAGAGGGCATCCAAGTCGCTCAGCATCCTTGAACAGCATCACACTCTGCCTCTTCAGTCGATATCAGCTACTTGGCGGAATGGCAGACCTTGACGAAGCCATTGTCCTCGGGCGCGAAGCACTGTACCTTTGTCCACGAGGGCATTCAAATAGGTCGACACGTTTAAACAACGTTGCAAGCTATCTTGCTGCACGTTACAGGCTTCTCGGAGGGATGGTAGACCTGAACGAGGCGGTTGTTCTCGGACAAGAAGCACTTGAGCTTTGCTCAAAAGGACATCCAGATCGGCCCACATCTTTGAATAGCGTCTCTCTCTGTCTTTCCACTCGATATAAGCAACTTGGCGGAATTGCAGACCTGAATATGGCTATCATGCTCGGGCGAGAAGCGCTCGACCATTGTCCACTAGGCCATCCAGACCGATCAACACTTTTAAATAATATCGCACTGTGTCTATCCACTCGTTATAAGCAGCTGAAAGGAGTCGCAGACCTTGACGAGGCAATTCTTCTCGGACGAGAAGCCCTCCACCTTCGCCCACAAGGGCATCCTCTTCGATCCATGTCCTTAAACAGTGTAGCAGGTTTTCTCTTCTTTCGGCACAGCTATCTCCGGGAGATGACAGACCTTGACGAAGCCATCGTCCTCGGGCAAGAAGCACTCAGCCTCTGCCCTAAAGGTCACCCAGATCGGTCGACGTCGTTGAACGATGTTGCAGGTTACCTATCCCACCGGTACAAACGGCTTGGTAAAATAGTAGACCTTGACGATGCCATTGTCCTCGGGCAGGAAGCACTTAATCTTTGCCCACAAGGGCATCAATACAGATCAGCCTGCTTAAACAATGTCGCACGCTACCTCTGTGGTCGATACAAGCAGCTTGGAAACAAGGCAGACCTTGATGAGGCCATTGTTCTCGGGCGAGAAGCACTCCGACTTTGTCCATCCAGCCACCCCGACTGTTCCTTGTTATTGAACAACCTCACACACTTCCTCCGTACTCGGCTCATGCAATCGAAGCGTTTAGAGGCCCAAGAAGATTTATTCAGTCTTTACCGCAAGTTGACCGACATACCAGAGATGGTTTCTTCGTCCGACCTGGCTGCTGCCAAAGCTTGGGTCAATGCAGCCGAAAATTACCATCATCCTACGACACTTCTCGCCTATCAGACATCCTTTCGGCTACTCATTCAGCATCTCACGGCCCTACCTTCCCCACCCCAACACCTACCCGCCCTCAAACAGTTCACATCATCACTTGCAGTTGATGCCTTCTCTGCTTCTCTTCGCTCTTGCCGCCCTGAGAATGCAGTCGAGCTTCTAGAACAGGGACGAGGTGTTTTTTGGAACCAGCTCACTCGTCTCCGCTCTCCGTTGGATGATGTCATCGCTTCTAGCCCGTCGGGAAAGGCCCTTTCAGACGAATTTACTCGATTAACCTCATCTATTCGCGATGTGATCTGTTCGCCTAGTCAAGATCAGCATGAGAGGTTGTGCCATCTCAATCTTAAAATGCGCAACGTAGTAACCAATATCCGCAAACTGCCCGGCCACGCACGTTTCCACCTCCCACCACTCTTCTCTGACCTTCGATATGCAGCACGTGGGGGGCCAGTCATCGTCGTAAATGCAAGCAAGTATAGTTGTGATGCCCTCGTTGTCTCCATTGATCGAGATCCAGCCCATATCCCACTGCAAATCACGAAGACTCGTGTCCGAGATCTGTCAATGGAGATCCAATCCCTGACTTTGCGTGCCAAAACAATGGAGGTGACGAAGGACCTCGGCTGCATATTACGGGAGCTCTGGGATGAGGTCGTCTCCCCAATTGTCCATTTCCTCCTCACGACCTATCCGGTTCAGTCACGTATCTGGTGGTGCCCCACTTCCGAATTCTCCCTTCTCCCGTTGCATGCTGCAGGCCCGTATCGAAGGGGCTATCAGAATCTTTCCCATATATACATCTCCTCCTACACCCCCACGCTGACTGCGCTCATCCGCGCCCGAAGGAACGGTCCATCAAACTCTTTTACAGGAGAGAAACATCTTGTTGCCATAGGTCAAGCGAAAGCGACTGGCGAGAGTGAGCTCGTTTCCATTGGCAGAGAGCTGGCCGTTGTTGGTCAGCGTATTGAAGGTCTTGCTGAATTCACACGCATTGAGGGGCGGGAATCGTGTGTTTCACGAGTCGCTGACGAGCTGTCCAAGAACGAGTGGGTTCACCTTGCTTGTCACGGTCTACCCGATCGAAAACAGCCATTTGACTCTGCGTTTGCACTGCATGACGGACACTTCACCATTCAGCACATTATGCGATGCGAGCTAGAGAATGCCCAATTCGCATACCTTTCTGCATGCCATACGATGGTTGGGGGGGAGAAAAGCCCTGACGAGGTGATCCATCTAGCGTCGGCGATGCAGTTCGCTGGGTTTCGTTCTGTCATCGGAACAATGTGGGCTGTAGACGACGAGGAGGCAAACAAGATCACGTCAATGTTTTACGAGAATATGGTTGATGGGTCGGGCCGTCTCGATCATACGCTCGCGGCGTTTGCACTAAACAAGACGATGACAACGTTGGTGGATATACCCCTTGATCAGCGCATTCTCTACGTACATATTGGTGCTTAGTTCGAAGAATCATTCACTAAACCTTACTCCCTTGCTGTCTTGTGCCGACCTACTACTCCAGATAACCAGTCACAGATGTGCTAGCAGCAATTTGAATTCCCATTAGAGTGATGGGTCACGGTACCGTAGACAAACTATACTGTAATATTTAATTTGAATCTGTACCAGTGCTAGGGGTCGCAGTTAAGATACGAGGGCTAGGTGGAAATGGTGCTACCACAGACTCAGTAGTAGTATGATGACTTGAACCCGTGGCTGAATATGTGGTAATCGTGCGAGTGAAACCTCCATCGGTCATGCTTCCCCTTGAAAAATTCCGCCTTGTATTTGTATATGAGGGCCCAGGCACCTGGACCATAGTCTCCGTGGCAATAGGAAAGGTAGGTGGAGGGGGGCGAAAAAGAAAGGTAAGTGGAGGGAGGCGAAATCCAAGATACGATCCGAGGCCTTTTGCTTCCCAGGAAAAATCTCTAGTAATCAGATCAACAAGCTTCTTCTTGGGTTCAGCCAGTTGAGGGTGTCCCAGACGATCGGTAAGGCAAGCATGGCCATCAAACTCCATCCCAAGCTTCCCGAAAACGGAGGAATTCCTATTCCACCAATCTACCGTATCCTGCTCTGACTTCAAATGCGTTACCAGGAGGATCACTGGCGAGACCAGCTGATGCGTGATTGCACAAAACTTGTCATAGTAATATTTTTGTGATGCTTTGGTTGCCCTAGATCCACGGGCACAATACACGAGGAGATCAATCTCAGTTCCTTGATACCTTTTCCCAAGGAACTTTTTGAGGGCTTTATTGGAAGTTCCTATCCCAAAGGGAATTCCCATGTGACGTCTCCGAAGACCACGGGCTTGCCACAGTCTGTACGACCTATTGTTCAGCGTGGTATCCTGAAAAGTGCGGGGTCCAGAGTTGTTTTGTGTGGTCCCAAGGAGGAGGTTTATGGCAGTGCTTTTTCCAGATCCTGTTTCCCCAATGAAGATAATATGACGCTGCGGTGGCCTTGGATGCTGGGGATGTGTGTGAAGTTATTTATGTATTGATGGAAATGATACGCGAATGTGAAACAAACCCCAATGATGGAGGATGGACCCGAAGACATAGCTCGATCTAGTGAACGAAGAGCCACTCAAACCTTGGGTCCCTTGGGGGAGGTGGGGGATTCAAAGCACCGGCGGAGCAGCGCATCCGAGTTTCTCATCCGTTTGGGCTTATTTGGTGCGACCCGCATACTACAAAGCCACACCTCTCTGAGTGCCCCAAAAGCTAACGTAACCTTCCGCAGCAGGACGGATAGACGAGAAACCAGGTTGTCCACACGACCGATACATCCCACTCGGCTCTTTTTTTGTCCTGGACTGGATGGTTCGCCGGCGTGATCCTCGTGTCTGTCATGAAGCCGTTCGTCCCCGTCCCATTTGTCGTCGTCTCTTACACGGTGTCTACCTGCCAGTGCAGCGTGGGTGTTGTAGCACTCCTAGAAACACAATAATAGGCTAATACACCCGATGCGAGACTTCGCCATATTGCGATAGGGTGAACTGCCATAGATACGTTTTCCAATTTGGTGAACCATGGACTCAGAGTTGGAATTGCGGTGAAAGAGCTGCTAATCGCTATAATTTCGTGGGTCGAAGTTGCTGATTATCGGCGGTTCGGCAGAGCACCTTTAAGTGTTACATGTGGTGCTCCATGGCTTCAAGACACCTAGTAAACCTGGTAGCCTGGTTCAAGAAGTTTGCGCAAAGAAATCTAGTGGAGTCCAAGAAGGTTTGCATAAGCTAGAGTATCCGGCGTTTCATTCTGCTGCACCTGCTCAGCTTAGGTGCTGGATTTCTACCCCACCGAAGATTCCGGGGATTGTTTACGGGGGAACCCATGATGACCATCCGGAAAAGCCGCTTCCAAGCTTATCAATATTCGAGTCCATGGAATCTCTTCACATCCTCATACTCCAAGCAGCTCGTTCTAGTGCACAACCTAGCCAGGAGTGCTCGTGTGTTGTTCTTCGTGAACACCATCACGCATCCCGTGGAAGCACCCGCGTGGGCCTGAGCTGGCTCGAGGCAGCTTCGAAGAGAGTGACGAGGACTGGAAATGTCCCAAGCCTTGTTTCCAGGTCCCGATCGATCGTGTTGCTTAAGGTCCCTGCTCTACCATCGGTTGACAAGTCTTCGCAATCCTAACGTGTTCATGATGCGACTTCCCATACTTCTCATGCCTACAGTTCGTTCAGAATCCATGCATGTCTATTCAGCAGGTTCTCTGTGCCTTCATTCGACCATCCCAAAATCATTAAGCGAAAGAGCAAAAACGACTTCTCCTTAGCTACATGTCTTCCATTCGGGTCGGAGCTACGCTT
>JBBPKK010001294.1:0-10344 GCA_038089215.1 Tylopilus vinaceipallidus | reverse complement strand
ATCATTGATATCCGGTATGCAGCCCGTGCCGTCGTCGTCGCCACCCCTTTCGGCTGAGTGTCGGTTGGTGCCAGTCCCGTAGGTGTTGCGGCGGGTCAAGCGGACGGTATTGCATCGAGGACGATCGAAGTGATGCAGGTATGAGCTCCTGTTCCTCCGCGTGATGCTAGCCATGCCTCCAACTCTTGCAACAGAGTTATGGGCTCGCAGAGCGCTTGGTCCGAGAGGCAAGACGCACGTACTCGTCTGTACGCGAAAGTCTGCTCGACCGCACGACTGACACCGCTAACAACGTTCCAAGGCTTTGTACGGCCCTGATGGCAAGGACGGAATTGAGGTATGGACGTTCTTCGGCCCAAGAGTATCTCTCAAAGTGTTTCACGTGTGTTCCAAGTGCACGCAACGTTTCCCCCTCGTGACCGATCCAACTGCGCGGTATCCGTTCCTAGTGCGGCTCTTGTTGTTTTCACGGGCCGTTTTCTATTTCATTTAACGGCCCCGCGCGCAGATAGGGCTCCAACAGGCGGCCATAGAAGCCATTTTTCTTGATTCTCTGAACGCCGACGGAGTACACGTCGAACGTCCGAGACAGCCGTCGGCACTTGAAATTTCGCAGGATGTCAATGACCTGTCGAACCCCTTGTCGTACCCGGTCAAGGTAGTATCTCGCCTGTATATTTTCCTTGTTGTCTGCCAATGTGGTCAATCCAGATCATAGTAGAGCATTTGGATGCGACCGATGGGGATAACAAGACGGAAGTCATACATGCTAAATTCGTCGTTGGAGCAGACGGTGACTGCCGCTTCATCTGCATTCGTGCCCTTCACCGACGTTCAGCTCGTAGGCGCACATTCGTGGGTGCGAAAGGCGCTCGGAATTCTGATGGAGGGCGAACAGACAGGTAATCCGAAAGGGCGTGTACTGCGCTGATGCGTCGATCTGATGGTTCCGGACAGACTCGGTCTGGGGTGTCATCGACTCGGTACCAGAAACAAATTTTCCAGACATTCACAATCTCTGTATCATTCATTCCACACATGGTACCTGCATGAATATTCCGCGTGAGGGCGACAAGAATCGCTTCTACATCCAGCTATCGTACACGGACGTCGTCAATCCAGCGACTGGGAGAGTGGACAAGGACAGCATGAGCGCTTCAAAGCTTCTTTCGGTATGTAGCTTCAGCCTCAGAAATAACGACGACCGACAACAAGTTCGCAAGGTTGCTAGGAAGATACTTCGTCCATACGAGTTGGGCGAGTCGAAAGAGATCGAATGGTGGACACTCTACACCTGTGAGCCCTTTCCGATTGCAAACTGGCCTTTAGCTCAACGCCGCTGTTATTTTCAGTTGGACAACGTGTCGCATCGAGCTACTCGATCAAGGACCGGGTTTTCATTGCTGGGGACGCATGCCATACCCATTCTCCGAAAGGAGGTAAAGAGGCCTTTTATGTGGCCTTCTAAGATTATTTGATTCCGTTATATTTAGGCCAGGGTATGAATGCCAGCATAAACGACGCCCATAACCTTGGTTCGTGATCCTCTGCCTAGATTGGCATACTCTGAGATTCTTGTAGCATGGAAGCTTGTGCAGGTGCTTCGGGGATGGGCCAACCCGTCGCTTTTAAAGACGGTATGTTCATAAAGGCACATTTCTAGTCCATGTTATGTCTACGTCACGTCTTCTCAGTACGAACAAGAACGCAGAGCGTTCGCACAGGACTTGATAAATTTCGACAAGGAGTGGGCGGCTTTGTTCTCCGCGAATCCCAAGACGGCAGGGAACGATGAAGGCGTATCCGCAGAACAGTTCCTCCGGTCAGTGGGCTTGGATCTATCGTTCGGGCGTTCGGTGAACGTTGACTTCGTTCAAGGGCGGCCCAAACGCGCGAGGGATTCCTTACCGGCCTCGGCATCCGCTATGCCCCATCAATGATCGTCGATCCCACGCACCAGACAAGTGCAGGCAAGCTCACCGTCGGACAACGGATGCCGGCACACGTGTTCGTTCGTGCTGCCGACGTGTGCCCCGTCGTCATCCATGACATGCTGCCCGCGGACGCACGGTTCAAACTGCTCTTCTTCGTCGGGCGCCCGACCCCGACCCGGCTCGCCGAGTTGGATGTCCTCGCAGAGCAAGTCGGCAAGGTCCTTCGTACATACACTCCCGACGGACGCATCTCGACGGTGTTCGATGTCATCACGATCGTCGCGGCCCGGAAACACGAGGTGACTTACTTGAGCGTCCCGGCATTCTTCCGTCCCCACTGGTCTGCGTATGTGTCTCTCGTTCTCTCGTTCGGAGCCGATGTGATGGCTGAGTTACAAACTGGTGTAGCGTTCTTCTGGACGACACTGATCTGAGGAACAGCCAGGGCGGACGGGCGTACGAGGGCTTTGGCGTCGATCCCGAGCAGATCACGCTCGTAGTCGTGCGGCCGGATGGATACGTGGGGACGATCGTGCCCTCGGGTGCCCTCGCAGACTTGGACACATACCTTGGTTCGTTCCTGGTTCCCCATGGCCTCGGTGGACAAAACGTAGTAAGGTAGCGAGTGGCCTTGGTCGTCACGTGTCGTAGCTAAACTTGTCCTATGGGCAGGCCGACCAGTCAGCCTGATATCTAGCCAATTCTGGCAGAAATGCCACAGTGTATGCATACCGGCAACGGACCCGTGTGTTTCACGGAACGCATGCAGAGGTAGTGGGCGATTCGTTCTGCTGTCCACGTCAGATGGAGTAACCGTCCATGCGTGACGACTGCTGGAACGACACCTGCCCTGTGTATTGCCCCGCTGGCCTATCTTTGCTTGTCGTCAGCGCACCAGATGAATTTCCTTTGGTCTACCAATCAAAGGACCGTGATCCGCGCGTGCATCAGTAACAGCCTTTTTGACGTACTTGAACCGAATGGTACTCGTCTGCGACCTCGACTTGGCCTATGACAACGCCACAAGTACATACTACCCAACAGGCGGGAACAGCTCTACCTTCTAATGCGTGTGATCCAATGAACTTTAAATGGGTGACACGACTGGCGAGCGCTCACCGGTGCAATCTCATCGAATCACCAAACGGGCACCAAAATGAAAACTCGAGGATTAGATCTGTACAACTCCATGCATGTGCCAGGTCGGTAAGTATCCATGTTGATTTTGGACAGTGTCCAATGTCAGTGAGAACTTTGATTGCCAGTGGGTGGCGCCGCTGCTCTTGAACTTGTTGCCGGCGGGTTTTACATAAAACCGGTTTATTTCCGTCGGCATCAGCGCTCAGCAGTCTCGACTGTTTCCTCATTCAAGCCTGTGATATCAAGTTATGAAAACTACGCTGGCAAATATGGCCCGGGACCTGTTGACACCTGGTCTCAAAGCATTATTGCCATTTCTTTATGAGCTGTCGGCTTTTTGGACGTGAGCGTTTCACACTTTGATCAGGTCACACACGCCGGTGGACTTGTGCCATGGGGCCCTGCTCGCATCCGAATCGGTCGCGGGTTGTCGTCAAGATTTCCTTATAGGAGTACAGGGCAGCGGCAAAGGATAAAAAGATAAGACTGTGGCTGATAGACGGCCACTTCGGTTCCAGCCCATCATCCACCGATGCCTCTGGAGACGCGCGTGGATGTGTTGATCATTGGCGCAGGCCCTGCTGGGCTGATGTGCGCCACCGCGCTCGCAAAGGCGGGTGCAGACGTGAGGATCATTGACATACGGTACGCGGCTTGTTGGACTGAATCGTCGTCGCGGCAAGGAGGCTGAGTGTGGTCGATGCCAGTCCCGTAGGCGTCGCGGCCGGTCAGGCGGATGGCGTTGCATCCAGGACAATCGAAGTGCTACAGGTATGTGCCATTCTCGTTCGGCGTGGTGCTTTCTCCACATCTTCAACTTCGGTGATAGAGCTATGGACTCGGCGAGCGCTTTGTTCGAGAGGCAAGACACATCTACGCGTCCGTACGTCAAGGACTGTTCCGTATATAGTCAGTACCTCTAACGGATCATGATCGTTCAAGGCTCTGTACGGCCCTGACGGCAATGGCGGTATTGAGGTATGACATCCCTAGGTTGAGGCTTTCGCACAGTATCTCATGTGCGGGTCTAAAGTGCACACAGCGTTTCACCGTCGTGACCGATCCAACTGCTCGCTATCCATTCCTAGTGCGATTCACATCGTTCCAAGTAACCGTCTCTCCTGTTAATTCATGTTGGCATCCAGAGCGGTCTCCAACAAGCAGCAATAGAAGCCATTTTTCTTGATTCTCTGAAAGGTAACGGAGTACAGATCGAACGTCCGCGACAGCCCTTGGCTCTGGAGATTTCTGATGATGTTGATGAATTGTCAAACCCCTTGTCGTACCCAGTAAAGGTAGTTTCTGGCCGTTATATCTCCCTTGGCTTGCAAATCTGATCAATGCAGGTTACTGTAGAGCACCTAGACGCGACCGAGGAGGGTAAGAAGACAGAAGTCGTACATGCGAAATTCGTTGTTGGGACAGACGGTGAATGCCACCCCACCCATATCCGTGCATGACACTGACGTTCAGCTTGTAGGGGCACACTCATGGGTGCGAAAGACGCTTGAAATTCAGATGGAAGGCGAACAGACGGGTAATCCATATGAACATGCACTGCACTTCTGTTGTAAGCTGATCATGTCGAACAGACTACATCTGGGGTGTCGTCGACATGACGGCTGACACAAACTTCCCTGATAGTCGCTTGATCTCTGCTATTCATTCCACGAATGGTTCCTGCCTAGTTATTCCACGTGAGGGCGACAGGAACCGTTTTTATATCCAGCTATCAGATGCGGATGTCGTCAATCCAGCGACTGGGAGAATCGACAAGGACAGGATGAATCCACAAAAGCTTCTCTCTGTGAGCCTAGGGGGAATAGCGAGGTTAGTTATTCGACTGACGAAAAATGGCAAGGTTGCTAGGAAAATACTCCATCCATATGAATTAGGCGAGCCAAAGGAGATCGAATGGTGGACACTTTACATTAGTAAGCTCTTTTCCGTTTCTGACTGACTTCAGCTCAACGAATTGCTATCTTGAGTTGGACAGCGTATCGCATCCAGCTATTCTGTCAAGGACCGTGTCTTCATTGCCGGGGACGCTTGTCATACTCATTCTCCGAAAGGCGGTCAGATAAAGTCCTTTCCCACCCGGAATTCCGGAACTGATTCAGTGTGTTTTAGGCCAGGGTATGAATGCCAGTGTAAACGATACTCATAATCTCGGTATGCCGTTCCCCGCATCTTAAGCATAATCTGAGTGCCTTTTAGCGTGGAAGCTCGTGCACGTACTCAGAGGGTGGGCCCATCCATCCCTTCTGAAGACGGTGGGCTCGCAATGACTACGCCTACTTATTTGATGCCTACATCCTGTCTTTTCAGTACGAGCAGGAGCGCAGAAAGTTTGCTCAAGACTTGATAGATTTCGACAAGGAATTCGCGACAATGTTCTCCGAAAAGCCAAAGACAGCAGAAAACGAAGGGGGTGTGGCCTCTGAACAGTTTCTTCAGTCAGTTGTTGGCCTTTTCCTTGAGTGGTGGTTATCGGCGCACGTTGAGCTCCTTCGTCTGCAGGGCTATCCAAACGAACGAAGGATTCCTTTCTGGCCTCGGGATTCGCTATGTACCATCTACCATCGTAGATTCCACGCACCAAACAAGTGCGGACAAACTCACCGTCGGACAACGGGTGCCTGCGCAGGTGTTCGTTCGTGCTGCCGATGTGTGCCCCGTCGTCATACACGATATGCTGCCAGCGGACGCACGGTTCAAATTGCTCTTCTTTGTTGGGCGTCCGACCCCGACCCGGCTCGCCGAGTTGGATGTCCTCGCGGAGCAAGTCGACAAGGTCCTTCGTACATACGCGCCCGACGGACGCGTCTCGACGGTGTTCGACGTTATTACCATCCTCGCGGCCAAGAAATACGAGGTGACTCGTCTGACCGTCCCGGCGTTCTTCCGGCCACACTGGTCTGCGTATGTGTTTTTCGTTCCCCCATTTGGGGTCGGTGCGATGGCTGAGTTGTAAACTTGTGTAGCGTCCTCCTGGACGACACTGATCTGAGGAACAGCCAGGGCGGACAGGCGTATGAGAGCTTCGGCATCGATGCCGACCAAATCACGCTTGTCGTCGTGCGGCCGGATGGATACGTAGGGACGATCGTGCCATCGGGTTTCATCGCAGACTTGGACAAGTACTTCCGCACGTTCCTGATTCCGCGTAGGTGCGATACGCAAGTAGCGGGGTAGTGGGCTGCCTTGGTTGTCGGCACGGCGGAGACTCTTGACGGTACGACGATGTGCGTCTCTTCAGTTGTATTTTTTGAAGCATTGGAGGACCAACTCGGAGGCTCTGCATTCAACCGATTTTTTCTGTCACATGCCAGTGAATAATGTAGGATAGACACGCAAATGTATGGCTCAACGTTCAGAAATATGTAATAAGAAGTGGACGATTCTATATGTATGCATGCTCATTGCGGGTTCGGGCTACTTGGCAACACACGTGCAGACACTGCAGATGTGCTGTCAGACCCCATACCCTAATCTATTTCCGTGCATCTCCTACGTCTCCCCTACGTCACTTATTCCATAGCATTCCATAGCGTCATTCCATATCCAGGTGGTATAGCCATCCCTCTACATATATAAACTTGTTGCATACCTTGTAGTTCCTTGTTTTCGGATAGTCATTCATCCTGTTTCATCACTTGGGCTAGCTGCAGTCCTAGTCAATTTGTGAGTCCTAGCATCAGCAAAACACCCCCCCATTATACAGAGCTGCACAGCGCTGCACAGAGCTACAGCCAGGCTACCCTTTGTATAGATCTGTGCAGGTCTGTACAGACCACTGCATTTTTTGCACCATCCACCACTCTTAAAATCCATGTAGCAACTCACACAGAATAAAAAAATATATGGTATTAGTCTAAATAATGAACATGTCTCATAGATCTGCTATCACTATCATCTTCACTGTGTGTGACAGCTCAGGATGCCATCCTCATTGTCACTGCCATGTATGACATGGCATTGGCCACACACATGCTGGCCTGGTCATCACTGTCATTGCTGCTGTGTGCAACAGTGCAGGGCATTGTCCTCATTGTTGTAGTATTCACCACATGTGTTGTAAGGCAGTGCGCCTTTCCAAATGTGCACAGATCGCTTCAGTTTGTAACTATTTCCTCTTTCTTTCTTCATCACTATGATACTTTATGGTTGCTACTCCCCACCCATGACATCATACCAGTTCTTTGTACTACGTCTTTGCTCCACTTCCTTTCTTTCCTTTCTTCTGAGCCACTCAAATTGTAGTATAAGAGACTTGCCATACTAGCCAGAGAATCATTGAATAGATCCCTGTTCTTGCCCTCTGCATCTGATAAACTGTCCTCACCTCCATGACTTGCCTATCTCCTCACTTCCTCTTCAGCTTTCAAACTTCCCCATTGAACTCGCCTCAACGGTCAAACCATAACTGACCCTCACAACTTCGGAGCCCACTGTGAGGAGAGGTTTGATTAAGCCACCCCCATTTTCTCTTATCAGTATTCCACCAAAATGATTTACTCACGCAAATGCTGCAGTACCACTGAAATCAGCTACACAATGACAGCTGATCATGTCTTCCATATTGATGAGAGCATCCACCCGATGTGCACAGGCTGCCATTCTCGACACCATCGTCTCCTCATCGACCCCTGATCAAACCGACCCAACTCTCCCTGGTACTTTTACAGACCCCCTCTCTGATAACTCATCCCCTGTCCTGGTTCTGAGCAACCCCTTTGATCCATCAGATGATCCTGTCGCTAACTCCCCCAAACAACCATCCCTCCTACTTGACCAATCCCACCCACACACCCCCCTCCCTGATTTTGCCCCTACATTGCTATTCCCACTATGACCAGCTGTCTTCTCTCTGATGACACCAGTATTGAGCCCCCCACCTGCCTTGACTCTCTTATCGCCCCCACTGCAACCTGACAGCCTTCGTTGTCTGATCACATCAGCCTTCCCAGCTATTCCCTTACCTGCCCCAGCTGCCCCAGCCCCTGCCTCCACCTTATTGCTCCCACCTTCTGCTCATCCGGTTCCTCCCACTCTCACACCACCTTCTGCCTCACTGACCATGACTTCCACTCCTACAAAGGGCATCAATGCGATGCCAGCCCCTACATCCACCAAGGCACCGAGTTTCAATGGCAAGACATCAGAGTTGTTTGATTTCTTTGAATACTTTGAGGATCTCTCTGACACTTGCTCTCTCACTATGTTGGAGAAATGCAAGTTGGTTGTGCACTATGTCAACAAAGCTACCAAGTGTTTCTGGGTCACACTTGCAGGCTACAAGGCACACAACTACGACATGCTTAAGAGTATCCTGGCTCAATATCCAGGTGCAGAAAAGGGCATCAAGTATACCAGGCATGACTTAGAGCTTATTGTCACATCCCCTATCAATGACGACATCTCAATGGAAACCAAGTTGCTATAGTATTACTGCAAGTTCCGCCCACTTGCGGTTTGGCTCATTGCCAATAAGAAGATCTCTGAACACAAGCAGGACCACTACTTCTGGCAGGGACTGCTGACTGTGGTGCACTGGGCTGTTGATTGCTGCTTGGAGCTCAAAGAACCCAACTACTCACACAATGAGCTGACTGACTACGAGACAGTCCTGAAGGCTGGACAGTTCATCCTCTCTGATGATGCCTTTGATGCTGATCTCAATGATCCAATTGCAGTGCAGTTGCAAGCTCTGCAGGATGGGCAGGTCACCTTGGACAGGCGTGCACGTGTCACACAGAGAGCCACCACTCTCCTAGACTCAGATGATGAAGATGTGGCTGGGTGGATGCCGGATGCTCCAAGGGATGTTTGGACCAAGTGGGTGATGTTTGACCAGCAGGTGCTTGTGAAGGCACAGTATTATGAGGCTAAGGAACTTGCCCGAAAAATGCACTCCCTCGACATCACAGACATCTTCTACTCTGCCCTTTTCACATGGCTCATCTGCCTTGCCCCTGCTGCTGCTCAGGCATGGTTGGCCCCATCTACACAGCAGCTTTCTGGTGCCATGGGTGCTCCTCAGTCCCACCTCACAACAATGGCTGCTCTGATGTGTTACATGTGTAGTGGCCCACATCTCTTGCATGACTGTTCCTGCGTCAATGACTTCATTCGTCAAGGCAAGATTGTACACATCAATAGTTATCTGGCTTTTCCCGATGGTGTGCGAATCGCCCGTCATCCCATCACTGGGAATTTGAAGGGGACTGTCAACAAGTGCTACCCAGTCCAGCCTCCCTCACCACCCACTATTGAGCTGTTCAAGCATGACTCTCCCCCTCACATTGTGACCACCAGCATACTCGTTACCTTGCCAGAAGACCCTTCTTACTTGATGCAATGCTCCCCAGTTGCTCCCCTTTCAGTTCTGGTGGGGACTTCTGTGGCTGGTGCTGACGCTCTTGTGATCACACATTCCAAGGCCCGCGCAGCTGCACAGGGCAAAGATGGGTGCTCCACTGCTGGTAAAGAGCCTGTGGAGGTCCTGGCTGCTGTTCACCCACCCCCTGTCAAGTCTGTTCTGGCCTACTCCTATGAATCAAAGGCTGCATTACCTGATGCTGCGGGACGGGTTCACCAAGCCATCCTCACCTCTTCCCTTCCTAGCATCTCAGTCACAGATCTCCTTGCCCTTAGTCCTGAGCTGCACAAGGAGGCAGTTGAGTATTGCTGGACTCACCATATTCCGAACAAAGCCACTACCTTGGCAATGGTGGACCCCAGTCCCCCTCCCATCCAGGTTGAACATGTGACACCTCTACATGAACTTTTGGTCACATTGAACAGTTTTCATCACGATCAGGGGCTGCTGGATGAAGGATCTGAAATTGTTGTCATATGAGAAGATGTCTGGTGTGTGCTGGGGGCCCCAGTCAATGACCACATGGGCATGACAATGCAAATGGCAAATGGAATGGCTCAGCCGATGAGAGGTTGCCTTGAAATGCTTGAAATTGAGGTTGCAGGCATCAAGACTTGGGCACATGTGTATATTGTTCCTGATGCACCTTACTGCCTTCTTTTGGGTCGCCCCTGGCAGTGCCTTGTCCACCTTGAGAAGCAGGAGACTGAGGATATGGTCCTTGTGACCATTCATGACCTGCTTTATCCAGCTCTCTGTTGCATTATCCCCACCACTGTCTGCCCTTTTCCCTCCAAGGGTCAGGACTCTCTTGTGCTTGTTGCTTTCTTGTCTCCCTCTCCAGTTTCCTCCCTCACTCCTACAGCTTTGTCTGAGCATCAGCTCTGC
>JBBPKK010001293.1:0-10347 GCA_038089215.1 Tylopilus vinaceipallidus | reverse complement strand
GTGACGACGGCCGCGTTCCATACTCGAAACGATGTTCTTATCCATATTTACGACTAGAGTGCCCGCCAAGGAAGGCTGGTCATGATTCGGCTCGCATGGTCTGGCTTTGGAGAAATTGGAGTCAGATTTAGATTTATTGCACAGTCCTTGGCGCGTAGACGCTGAGCGGTGTCAAGCTGAAGGAAGCTTTTGCCTGTGGCATTGGCGTGGATTCCTAGCAAGCTCAGCACAGCCACATTTCGTTAGCCGGAGTAGCGAGGCGACCTTTCGCAACTGACTCACAAGACCCCTTCGCGTCTGTGGTGTCAGCCTAAGGCCACTTGGCGAGTGTCGCGTTGAAAAGAGCATCAGCGAGGTGAGTATCGCGTTACTAGGTCGCCGTGCGGAACAATGTACGACGTGCTGATGAATTGGATAGGAATGCATGCTGGAGGTCGAGTATATCGAATGGATCATGCTGCTGCATGGTAGGGCGCTTCTGCTCGAGGATTAGGTTGTAGTATTTCATTAAATCAACCATTGACCACCTCCGTCTGTGCCGTCCCAATCTTGTTCTCGTCGTGACCATCGCATGGGTCTTGCTCGAGCCCGACTCGGATGCATCACCGTTGCCTCAGTCCCTCGTCTCGCTCCACCTCCTTACTTGCCCTTTCGCTGCCACTTCCTCTGATCACTCTGATGCATGTCTCCTTACTCCGCTCTGGCATCACTCCATCGCTTCCGGAATACCGCCATCCCCACACAAGACCAGGCACCGACGTCTGACGACCACCGACAATGCTGACCCGGGCCGTGGAAAATGCAAGGCCCCCACAATCGTGCGTTTTACCGTGCCCTGCTGTCACACGGTAATCTCATGCGCATATAGGCTGTCTCCGAGTCACCTGGTGGTGGCTCCCGATGGATAGACTGGACAGTGTCAACTGTTGACCGCCACTCGCCCTCGCTCGCTCGCCCTGCGGGCACCCGCGTGCATCCCGCGTGTTCATGTTTGGTCTACCCCAACGGTACGCCGAGCGCTTCGTACACCGCCTCTCACTCCGAGGCGAGCGCGGGATGGACCCTGTCTCTCACATCTACTGAGTTCCAGGGGCGCGGCCCGCGAGCACCAATGTGCCGGAAGGCGCACCGAAGAAGATTATCAGCGTTAATTGGGTGGGTTAGGTCGTTGGCTTGGGAAGGAGGGTCAGTCAGAGTGCCGGGAAGGCGCCTGCTGCTTTGACTCCCTTCTCACCGTCCCAAAGGCTGCATCCCAAGCCTCTCACCCTCTCACAGGAACATGCCTTCAAACGGCAGGTAAAAAAAGGTCGTGACTTCAGCTGATGCAGACGCTACGACTTAGATTCACCCGCAATCTAAAACACTCGTCATGCGCTCCACCCATCCTTCCTTGCGCGCCTTCCATGTATGCATCCACGCTCGCATTACCAGGCCCAGACCTTGCTCCATTACCAGCCGCCGCCGCCGCCAGATAAGCGGCTGCCCTGGCGCAGTTGCCGAACACCATGGGCAAGGAGCACGTATAAGTAGAAGATCTGCGAGATGAACTGCGCAGTGCGTTTCAAACTTTCCACACCCGCCGCAGTGTTGCTTACACAGTGCGGACGTTCTTACTTGTCATTTTGTGGCCTTCTAGTAAACAAATCCATCCATGCTGATTCGGTTGCACAGCTTTGTGGACAAAGCACAATGGAGTCCACCCCCTTTGGCATGATGATCCACAGTACTCCATACCACGCCATTGTTCATCCCAGTCCATATAATATGTATCGCTCACTCAGTGACTGCACATTCGACTAGTTTTTTGTAATATTTTATCACTTTGGTTACCAGTGACCATGTCCTTTCCCTTTGCTCTCGCCCGCAGCGTCCTTCTTTGTGAGTGAACCGAGCTCTGCATTGGACGTTCGCTGACGGGCTTCACCCGCAGTCTTGATTGGCACTTTAAATATCATAGCTATGATTCTCGCGACGATATCTATTCATGCAAAAACAGCTGGAGGTGCGTGTCTCGATTAGATTGCCACCTAACGAAATTCAAGCAACGCGCACCTTCCAGTCTTCCAAGCGTTGGTTCTCTGCTTTGGCATCTTCACTGCCTTGACACTCGTTTGGTGGCAAGTCGCTCATCCCCCTTATGCTCCAACCCGCTTAGTTTCGTGGTTAGCCTAACGCAACAATATGTCCACCGGGACGAAGATGCGGAAGCACGGAACCGACGAAACCTCGTGCTCTTTGCCGGTTGCGGGGTGTTCAGCACCGGTATGAGCTTGTCGCATGCCCCCGTTGACGGTGCGATGCTGACGCCCTCCCAGCCGTGGCCATATCCCTCACGTGCCACGCGCGGCTGGACCGCGGCACGGCCTTTTGCAAGGACTTTGCGACGGTCAGCGTCCCCTGCGTGCCGCCGGGGATCCAGCTCGCCATGGCTTACGCCGCCTCCATCTTCGGTGCGTCGTCGGTCGCGCAAGGCCTTTGGAGAGGCGCTGACGGCCGGTGTGCGTCTTAGCATGGACGGGGCTCGTGGTATCCTGGATGGACAAGTACCCTGGTGCGGTCAAGGTGACGCCCCGGTATCCGATCACCAAGGCGCCCAGCTCCCGCTACGCGGCGTATGGTCACGAGCTGGATAATGTCTATGCTCGCCCTGGGGTGTAAACGACTGCCCAGCCCGCGCGGCCATGCTGGGTGGGTGGCGCGTGTGGTTAATCGCGTATCTTGTAGATCGACGTTGTAATGTTGATGCTCTGGAACTGGTTCCTAGAGGTTAATCGTAAACGTACCGGGTGCATTCAGTCACGCAGTGCGTCTCCAGGGGGTCGTAAGTGAGCAGGACGAGATGTGGCCTGGCTTGGGAGCGTCAGCCGTTGACACCGGCTTTCCGGACGCGTCGCCGCGCGCGAGCAGCTCGGACATGCATGCCGAACCGGTCAAAAAGAGCTCACATCTCCGCCATGCGCGGAATCGAAGCGTCGTGTGTCCTGAGGTACTACCAACTTGAAGGCGAGCGCTTGAATCACCATTCACACCATGTCCCTATCATTGAGACTGGTGGCAGGCGCCCCTAGCAACTACAATTTGAGCCGATGACATAGATCAATACAGTAGAAATCGCCCACATACGTACATAAAAACCGCATGCAATGTCCACCATGGGGCACGGCCCCGAAGGACAATAGACAAGGGGGGGGGGGAACCCCCGCAATTCGATATGGTAGCATACTGACGCTGAATACGTTTGAGAAACTGAGCCGCCATGCGATTAGCTGCGCCTTGAACCTGGCCAACGGACAGCATTCTCGAGCACCTAATAGTTTGATTTAACGGCTTCCAAAGATAAGATAATCACGGTAACTCGAACAACTACTAACAGCCGATCGATGTATGGTATATTGGGTAACCGTCTAGAAACCTGCCTTCTGCCTGCCTTGAGGCAGATCAAGACACCTCTGTCGCACTTGCTGACGGGAACAACCATATGTGAGCAAAGGACGACCCTCGCAGACGAAAAGGCCAACATACCAGGCTTGAATGGACAGTTGGAATACTTGTCTTCCAGATCCGCGTGCGTGGCCAACCATTCCTCCAGGATACCGATGAACTCGGCATGCGTGACCTCCGTCGGGCCAAACTGCTTGTGCAACGTTCGCAGCGTGCTCCTCTGAAACTGCTCGAACAAACCCTGGATCAGGTCGCAAATCGGCTGACGCAATTCCTCTGGCCAATTGTCCTTCAAGCATTCCCTGACCTCGAGGCTTTCTATGATTGTCGTTATGATGCCGGGAGTAGCGATAGTAGAACGCTTTAGACCGGCTATTTGACTGGGATTTCCATCAGACCAGACAGCATATTCGCTGGGCCAGCTTCGCATATGAGGGGCACGCCCGGAACCGATGGTCTGAGAAAAGCCGACCTTGTCGGCTTGAAGTAACTCCGCCTCGGAAAGAGGTCCCGCGTATGAGAAAAAGAAAAAGAACAGAACATAGAGGAAGGACTCCACGTCATCGAACTGTGTATGTCTTCCGCCCCAAAGGACATTGTACGAGATGTAAGGAAAAGTTCCCTGACATATCGGTAAATTGATAGCGACAGAAGACGAGGAAAATACGTACCGTTCGTAGCCCTTTCATACGTTTTTCGGTGGCCACTGTAGGAACGGCAGAGGCCTTCAACGTAGAATGAGGAGTATATTCGTTCGGAAGCGTGACTGGTGTAGGTGGCGTAGGCATTTCCACTGTCTGTAAGATGGCCATGTCGAAGTCGATAAGATATCCGCGTTCGTGTTCCGGACGAAGTCCCAGAACAACGTTGTTCTCACTGATGTCGCGATGCAAAATTCCATTGTTGATGAGGTATTCGTGTCCTGTTATTTTGTTTTGTCAACATTGTTCTTTGCCCGTGATAGTACGAGCTGAACCATACCTAGAAGGGCACCACATAATCCCCGCACAAAATCGTGCACGCCCCAGAAATACTTCACCGGGCGCTTCAAGTCGGATATACAGGTGGCTAGCACCCGATTCTCGATCTTCAAATGCCCGATTTGCATATCAGAAAACCCCCTGATCACTCCGAGCGTCGTTAGCGGTTTGTCGTTTCGCTTTTCGTCAACAATTCTGAAAACACATTAGTAGACGGTCCGTTGGGTGAGGTATTAGTGAAACGGCGTACATGGTAGGAACGATCACGTTCGGATGGGGAGTCATACTCTGTAGTTTTGCTAAGACCTGTGATTGTTCTAAATCCCGCTCGAGATCTTGCCACGACATTTTCAACGCCAACAGCCTGCGTTCCCCGTTTTCTTCGACTTTCACGACACAGAAAACGGTCGTTCCTCTGCCACGGACAGAATTGGCTGTGAACAGGATCCCCAAACATTCGTAGCCATACACCTTCCCTGGATAGAAGACGAAGCGAGTCACTTGCTGGACGACCTTTTTGTCAGTTTTGCGCTTTTTCAATTGCACGCTCTCGCAGCCATCACCTGCCATTTCGGAAAAGGTTCTCTTCGAGGTAGCAGAAGAGGTGGTCCTAGGCTGGTGCGACGGGGGGGCTGACCCACCGTACGTATGAGACGTGCCCATACTGGCGCTGGATGTAGCTTCAGACCAGGTCAGGTGTGAACGCGAATGTGATATGGTATTCGCTTGACTGTTGTGCGCTCGTCGCGAAGTAGCTTGGAGGTGGCCTGCGTAAGAAACGTTCTTCGCAATGCAGGCTTGTTCCTTCTCTCGTAGTTCCACTACCGGATTGTGGCCCAAGTCGTTCACGTCTGCCAACGCTAGTCCGAGGAGGATTCGGATGAACTCAATGCAGTCGCGACCTCTTGTGAGCGTCAGGTTCACCTGTTCGGTACCGCTACCGTCTCCGCGTAAGAATGCCACCTTGTTCTTAGTTACCGCCATCCCGAGAACATAATACACCCATGGTTGAGCGCGTTTCAGTCCACGCATGTATCGTTCCACTTGCTCTATCCCCGCAGAGAAATCCTTGTTTTTAGACTCTCCAACAAGTCGCAAAGAGGTGAAGTTGATGTACTTTTCATCGAAGTCACCGAATGTTTCTTCAGCATCCTCCACGAACGCCTCTACGGGCAACAAAATGAAGTCAGGCCTCATATCCTCTCCGTCTGGTTCGTACGAGAGCGGGACAGCTTGATGCTTGTTCTTGGGAGTGGCGAATCGGTGGCGTCTCTTCGCGTCCACAGCGAGGCTTGGTTTCGCAAATGTGTAAGCCGCATCGGCGATGCTATTGAGGAAATTGACAAGTTTTTCTTCGCGAAGAGGCTCATCTGGGAAGGTGGTCCAATGGAATGAGTGCGTCCTTCCTTTTCTTTTCCCATTTCTCTTCGTATCTATGGCCGACGATGCTACTGTCTTAACGTCCGAATCCTGCTCTATGCAGCTGTAGTAATCAGCGTCTTCGAATGCCTCCCGAATGGCGTCATCAATGTCTTTAGTGCAGAGGGCTTTGGGATCGTTGCGCCCCGTCCCTTCGACGATTTCAACGGCCTTGGTAGCAACGAAGTCCCCCAAGATATCTCTCGCCAGTGCCGTGGAAACTAGGCGGCCCAAGACATGGTCTGCGACATCGTGTATGAGTATCCGTCCCCCAGCCAGCTCGTGGCCTATCGCGCCGTCTAAGTGAAGGCGGGTGTGAGTCTCGCCAGGGTGTCGGTTGGAGGCTGATTTCTTGACAGGAGAAGGGTTGCTCGTCGTACGTACTGGAACAATGGCTTTTGTACCTTCAATGTGTTTCCAATCCGTCATGTTGCGCTGTACGGATCCCGGTAGTGATCAATGTTCAGAGTATTGGTCAGAGAGGATGCACGCACAGTGATGCTCGCGACCCTCGCAAATTTTGGTGCGTCGTCGTCGTCTTTATCCTTTATGGCATCGGCGTGTGTCGTCGACGTTACGGTGGCCATTGCGCGAGGGGAAGAACAGGAGTGATGAGCTAGTGGGTTGGTGCCTTGGAACAGTGGGACATACCGGCTTGGCTTGTGCTTTGTAGCGCAATGGTACCTTGTGGACGCGTAGTGCAGTTGTGATAGACAATTACAGCTTTCGCTGCTGCTGTGGAGCTGACTGGTGCATGGTGGTGCACGTCAAGACGCGTCCACAATTGAACTGATTGACACTGGACCGTATTTGGTAACATCGGTAAAAAAACCCTTGCTTGCGGCAAGCATCGACTCCCAAGAAACAAACCAACGCACTTCTTACTGTAAAAGCGTGACGAATGATGGCAAATTCACGATGGGACTACTTGTATCTGCTGTGTTAACGAGGCCGACAATACCATGGCAGCGCCTCGAGCTTGTCAATGGATGACCGGTGACCTTCCATGGAAAGGATCCCAACGCCCAGGCAACTACCAGTACAGATAACGGAACCCCATTTTGCGTCTCACAGCCTCGTAATTCCCTCCCATTTGGCCGCCTCCTCGATCCGCTCCCGTTCAGATTCCTACATTGAATTCACCTCTGCGTGCGCCATCCGTCCGTTCTCGCGCGCGAGCGGAATACGTACGACTACAAGCATGCAACCAGTCGTGGCATTTTGATGCACCCGAAGAGTACCAACTACGCACTGAAACCGAGGAAACTTGCAAACCCGAGCGTACAGAACCCAAGTCGAGAAATATCTCGCGGCCGTATTCATCGTTGATAGAGAGACGATATAGTCAACCATGGCGACCCACAATGCTACAGCCAAGTGGAAATGCTGTTCGCCAGTGATATCTGTGTGCACACGCGTTTGTCAGGCCAAACCTAGTCTAAAGAAAGCAGATGAGATGCTTACCAGGATGCCAGGAATTTACGAGTGCCGTGATGGCCAAATAAACCCACGGTTACGGTGGACTGATTGAGGACAGTGCATAACTGGATCAGTACAAACTTGAAAAGGAGTGGTATGGCACTCCACGTTGGATCGGCTAGGTTGGAACACTGAGGGAGCGGGCTCCCTGCCCTTGCACACGTTGGCCTCCTGACGATATGCTCTGCTACTCTACGTGACACTCTGTCTACCCCTTGGCATCTTCCGCTGGGACCCTCGCCACCGCCTCCTGCCCTGCTGTCTCCGCTCCAACGTACGCAGCTATCAATAATGTTATCGTGGTGGGGTATCCAACAGTGGAAACTAGCCTGAATACGTGCCAGTGTGATTTCAGGCTTTCGGGAAAACCACCCACTCGAAACACTCACGTTGGGAAGAAGTTGCTGACACTAGATCCCAGCCTACAACAAGAATACATGAGCACGAAAAGCAGAACCGCGTGGTCGTTGAGGGCCAGCTTCAGCCCCTCGAAAATCCTGAAAACTGGTCAATATCTATACAAACTTTTGAGGATGGGAAGATATACGAGGCTTGCTGAGAATCTTTATCAGCTTCATCAACATCTTCCGCAAACCGAGCTTGTGCCAAATGTCTCTCCTGGGCAGTCAACCACCTGGTGTTACAAGGCTGCAGAAGAACAAGAGGACGTTTAGAGTCAGCCGAAAATACAAATAGAGGGACTTCAGACGTGCATAATCTGGGAGCAGCCACCTAATGTGCTATTGAGGAAAACAGAAGTAAAGAAGGTATAAAGGAACCAAGCTCACATTGCCAGGAAGCCTAAGAATATTGTTACAACACCTTCGATGTAGAATAGCCTGTGTGCGAGCAACAGTAGTGCCGGGCACACTTATTAAATCATGCGCCAATCTTACCATCTCCATCGCGCAATTCCCATTATCCCCTCCACGTTTCCGAGAATAGCAGTGGCTAGTAGCTATGCGTGACAGATCAGGAGCACCGATCAAGGAAAAAATAGAGAGGTTACATTTCCAAAAGCCACAGAAACAAAGAACCCGGAGAAAAGGACAGAAGCCCGAAAAGCCAGTTCCTACAGGAACAAAAGTAAAAGTGTATGCCAATTGTGTAATTCGACACAAACCTTGCGTGTATACCATCGAGACAAGAGATATACAACCCCAGGACAGAATACAGCCTGAAATGGCATCACATGTCAACCTTTCATGTCTGCATTGGATAATGCTACCTCCAGTAAACCGACAGAAACATGACAGATCATAATACCGGCAGAGTTGTCTGTAATGCTAGTGAGAGCGCTGGTCAAACCCCACAGAACCACAGAGACATCAATGTAAAGTGTTGGTCTATGTCAGAGGGAGGCCGTCCAGCCATTCATATCTGAAAACGAAAACGGTGAAATTTGACTGACCGCGAGATATAATTAAGCATCTTGAGCTCGTTTTAGTTACTGCAGTGACGCATAACTAGATTCCTTACTACATTGGATAGAATCTGAGCCGGACAATAAGAAGCGTGAAGGATAGCCACTACCGTATCATACTGAATGTCTGCCATCTTGATGAACTTTGGGGCAGCACAAACAAGAGAGAGCATACCAGACAGATGCAAATCCATTTGGAATCCTTTCAGCCGCGCAGACGTGGTTGCGACCCGCTGCAGTGCGGGACCCAAGTCAATGTATCGATCGTGACAGACATGCATTGCACATACATCGATATAGTTCATCATATGAACGGCAACGACGATGGGTAATAACCAACCATCAAGTTTACGAACCAGCCGTCGCTCTGCAATTTGCCATGATTCCACTGGCTGGGCCTCTTGGTTGCTGTTCATACTGACGACAACAACCCTGTCTTCACATGATTTGCATATCTTCTCGGTGTCGATGGCCATGTGGATAAGGGGGAGGAACAGGGGGGCCCAACTGTATGGCCCGACACCCCTGCGGGTTATAAGAGCATTTACCTAAACAGGGTCTGGTATTCGGGACGTACAATTGGCTGCATTGGTAATATTAATTCAGCACTCATCAAATCTCGGAGACAAGAGGGAGGAATAGAGGGACCTAGCCCCGACTCCCAACTCCGTCTCTGCGGATTATAAGAGCATTTACTTAACCAGGGTGTGGTGTTCGGGACATACAGTTGGTTGAGTTGGTAGTATTAATTCAGTTCTTATCGAATCTCGGAGGCTCGGATTAGTGAAAAGCTAGATGTTGTGCGCTAAGCTTGAATGAGCAACAAAAGCTGTCAGATAAGACCTATGCCCGTGGTCAATGGGCCACGCAATCGGTGATCACTGTATTTGCGTGGAAGAGGAATGAGAAGTAAGGGTGCGGAGGTCGCAATGAGGGGTGCTACTTACCGCAATCTAACAGCAGCGTGCCATTGACTGGTGCTCCGATTTGCAGGTTCAAAATTTATTTCCATGGTAATAACCTGTGTTAACAATGTTAGTCATCAACCAATCAGAATCCTGAACATTGCCAAAGAGTCATACGTGATACGACCGCCTTAAATTGCCTGGTAGAAATACCACTGCTTAAAAGTGACTGAACATTCGGTTCAGAGTCGGGACATCTTTGCTGGCTCAAACTTGCCTTTAAGAACCAGACCCGGGACCGATTAGAATAGGTGAGGTATGAGCTCTCATTAACTTGAAACCACACTAACTCTTTTGAGTCCGAGACCCGACACCCAGTTAAAGCTAGCATGTTTGAAATTTTAGTTCCGTCGGTGGGCGCGATATGATGGTATACAATACCATATTCTTGAACTGCCATCTTTGGTTACTTCCAGTGTCATCATCATAGAGGTATTCGAGAATTGTTGTGTCCAGGCTGTTGAGAATGACAAGCCAAATAAGGCGGCTGTCACATATCACGCATGGCATCCAACATCAGCAAATCATACCACTTCTGTGCAGTACTGTGCAGTGTTCTACAGTAGTCACAAGTACTACAGAAAGGTCCCCATATGTACAGTCAACTACAGTGCCCAAGTGATCTGTGGAATTCTGTACA
>JBBPKK010001292.1:0-10360 GCA_038089215.1 Tylopilus vinaceipallidus | reverse complement strand
ATGTACAATCTCTAGATTAGAGTACAATAGGTACAAACATGTAGAATAGTATATAAAGCCTGAATGCAAGCCAGGGAACCTAGTCTGGTTCTCCTGGGTTTTTCCCCTTGAGCTTAGCACACCAACTTAGTCCCCCCATGGTATAGGAGGTTTAGTGAATAGCCTAAGAACAAGAGCTCAAGGGTTGTTTCACTGAGTTGGTGTGCTGCACTCAAGGGGAAAACTCTGGGAGAACCAGACTGAGGTTCCCTGGCTTGAATTCAGTCCTTATATACTATTCTACATTTTTGTATCTATTGTAGTCTGATCTAAAGATTGTACATGTGATGGGCAAAGGGGACACTGCTCTGTATAGCCTGAAGCGCAACCTATTACCAGCATATAGTGTGGCTCAGGCTACTCACAGAGGCTTATAATGAGTCAAGGGGCACCAAGGGGATTACCTACTCCAGTTGTATCAGAGGGTAAGAGGGAATTGCCACACAAGGACTTAACTGGGTCCTTGTGTTGTATATTCAGACTATATATACTGACTACTTGTTTGTACCTATTGACTACATGGTCTGTGCATGTAAGGTACTATCTTTAGATAAGGTGGGAACCATTCCTGGATCCTTACTACATAAGTACTAATGAGAGGTTCTAGGCCTACATACATGTGGCATCCTCATGTTTCTACATCATAGATAAGGTCATTCTAGACCTATGATGTCATCGTGACATCATCTTATATACTGGCCTTCCTATGGCCTGGACCATTGTCCTTAGGTAATATGCTTAGACCTTAGCTAAGTCTACTTTTGTACCCATAACTTGGGGTTACACAGCAGCTTGGCCATGCACTCATAACAAGCCTGGTGGGGGAATGGAAGCATCAGAATGGAGAGAAATGAGTTACAGGAGGTGTACATGAGGATGTGGTTGGATATTAAATGTGTATGTGAAATAAGTGTTGTGCAGCATGGTGTGGCAGAATGGAAGACCTACATAGCATCTAGGAATGGAGAGATCAGGATGGCAATGCAGCTTGTGCATGACAGAGATCAGATCTACAGACTTGGTCTAGAAAGCCCCAAGTTTAACAGACACAACATGTAGGCCTAGAACATCTCATTAGTACTTATATGGTAAGAAATCAGGAATGGTTCCCACCTCATTTACAATAGTATATTACATGCACAGACCATGTAGTCAATACATAGGCACAAACATGATGTAAGTATGTATATATAGTTAAATGCAATGCCCAAGAACCTAGTCAAGTTCTTGTGGCAATCTCTCTACTACTAAGGAGCCTTATTCTCATTTATGACAACTTCCTTCAAGGAACCTCTTGACACCAAAGCCTAAGCCATGCTAGATGCTGGTAGTGAGTCATAAGCACTTCAGATCAGGCCACTCTCTGGCAGGAGTGGTAAAACAATTACATGAGATTTAGTCTTGAGATTGCAGGACTCCTCCTGCAGCTAATAGCTTATCTATATGGGCAAGGTGGTTTCATGTGGCTAACATTGGGAAGCCAAGGAGTACCTCCAAGGCCACCAAGATTACCATTCTGACCAACACCAAGAAGGCCCCCACTTGAGCCATTGATACCTCCACTCATATCATGTTGACCTTACCCACTCTTATTCAACCTGTCCATACTGCCACAAGTGGCAATGCCCAACCCTTAGCCCAGGGTTGCACTCTCTGTAACTGGCAAGTTTCTTGCTGCAAAGGCTAACTTCTTTGACAGGTCAAAGGGCAAATACAAGGAATGGGTCCAGGCCCTCCAGTTTTACATCACCAGCTTTCTGTAACCCCCAAGCAACTGCCAATGTATCTTGATCACTCTCTCATACATATATGAAGGGATTCAACCCTGCTGGAAGGTTTGCCACCTACTAGCAAGGAAGGATGGCTGAGCTGGTGGTAACTCTGTGGAAAACTCTCCTGATCACTATAAACCACACTTTCTCCCTGCTGGTTACCTAGCCCAGCAAAAGAACACCTTGAGGGGTTTAAAACAAGGATTAGGTATAGTGGAGGACTTCCTTGTTCAAATGAGGCAGTTAATGATGGAGATTGGAATGACTCCAAGGGCAGACAATGCCACATTTTTAGTGGACATCATCTAAACAGGCATAAGGCCAAACATAATTGACCACATCTTGTACAGAAACTCAAACAGGCTCTACTGCAAAGACATGGAGTTATGGAAGAACACCTGTATCACAGCTGACTGAGTCATTGCAGTCAAGGTCAATAGAAGAAGGGAAATGGCCACTCCTGTGAACATGACTGTAAGAAGAGGATTTGAGAGGACTGGCATAACAACAAGTGGCAAGACAACCACCAATGCTGTCCCTTCTGGCTCTGGTTCCATGCATCCCACTAGTACTTCAGGAGTTACCCCTGGAGTGGCACTTCAATGGACATTAGAGAGATAAGAAAGAAAGGCATCTGTTTCAAGTGCAGAGGTCTCTGCCCCTGCAAGGACAACCCCCCCTGCTGGGCACAGAAGAAGCACCAGATCATATTCAATGGCCTGGTGGTGGAGTATAATAAAGGGGAAGATTTGGCTGAGAAACTAAAGAAGCTTGTCCCTGCAGATTTTGAAGAAGGACAGTAGATGTGAGTCAATCTGCTGTCAAGGACTTGGTTCAACAGTCAGTACAGTATATTAGCAGTACAAACAAATAAGCTGCTTTATCTATTGAAGAACCAAGTGAAGACTTGATTCCAATCAAGGGGACTTTGCTGAATGCAAAAATGCCCATATAAAGATTGGACATGGCTGCTGGACTAGACTTGTTCACTGTGGAAGATGTTGTGGTAGCATCACAAGATCAAGCACTAGTCAATACAAATATCCAGGCCCCCCTACTAAAGGGGACCTATGAATGATTGGCACCTCAAAGAAGCCTGGCCTTAAAGTTCAGGATTGGGGTGAATGGAGGTGCCATTGACACAAACTATTGGGGGACATCAAGGTGATACTGATGAAGCACCATAAAAAACCATTCATAATCAAGAAAGGTGACAAGGTGGTGCAAATGATTATCAAGAAGATTCCCACCCCCAAGATAAGAAAGGTTTTGACTGTTTCTGACACAAAAAGGAGTCAATCAGGATTTAGCTCAATCAGGGTGAGTATACTGAGTCAATCCAAGACATCACTGGGTGGCAGCATAGAGCACTCCTCAGAGTGAGTGACTGATGATGTAGGAAACCAAGATTTCCTATGTTTGATATCCCTCCTCCTGAAGCACAACCTATTACCAGCATTTAGCGTGGCTCAGGCTACTCTCTCACAGGCTTACTATGAGTTAAGGAGGTATGGGGAATGCCACAAGGACTTAACTAAGGTCCTGTTACATTTTCTCCACCTATTCTTCTTTCCTTTCTTCCCTCTTCACTTATATGTACATTTATCTGTCCTAGGGCTTACCCTCATCATCCTCAAAGCCCTATGGTTTGCTCTCATCCAGGTCCTATGCATCTTGCTCTTGTTCTTTCTTCTTCTTACCTGGCACCTAGGCCGTGTCATCCCTTAGTTACCATTTTTCCCTTCTACAATCTTTTGATGCTGTGGATACTGCCCCAATGGTTATTATTCTTTCCGATGCTTCTCCGCAGCACTTTCCTTGTTTATCTCAATCACACACTAGCCCTAAAGTACACAGGATGTATATAAGGACTAATAGATTAGCCTGGGGAATCCCCAGCTAAATCTGCACAATTATACATAATGTCTAGCATTCTTTGAGTGGATTGGCCCACAATTGCTCTTAGTATTCCTCTCAAGGCAAACAATGATAGCTCTGCATTAGTGAGCAACTTGTGAATGTGGAGACTTCGTACTGCTTTGCTTCATTGCTCGCGTTACATCGTACCTTGCATAACAGGTCCTTGGGTCATCATATTCAACTATATATACCATATGGACATGTTTGTACATATTGACTACTTGGTCCATGGATATCTACATAGTATGATGTCATGTGGGACAGTGTAGTAAGCATATGACATCTTGTGGGAGACTGTGCCTGCATGAGGCAGTCTAGAGCACCATGAGGTGTGGCATTAGTGCCATGATGCACAGCAATCAAAAATAGGCACCATCAGGTGTGGTGATTAAATACTTGAGGCAGATAAGGGTCTAGCCCCTACCATGTGCATGCCTGACACTGGATAGCTCGGATCCTTGTGTAGCTGGTCATCACATGAACTAGTCATGTGCTAAGTCTCATGGTCATGTGCTCATAAAGTAAAATAGTCTAAGTCTATCAGGTGTGATCCTAGTCTAAGACAATGGGTTGTAGGGCAAATTGCAACATTACCCCCCATCTAAGAATCAGATTCCAGACAATTCCAAATAGGGTCACAGTCAGTAAATACATCATAAGGCTGAAATAGGCTATGGAAATGTTCAACGTCAATAAAGTTAAGCTTCCTGGGAGCATTTGGGTTTATCCAATGGAAATCAGCTACTGCATCTTTTGCTGATTTGAGGTTGTCAGTGGGGTCCCACATCTGATCTTCTTCCCCATATCCAAACCAGTGGACTAGGTACTCCAAACATCAACCCTTCATTCAGGAGGTGATTACATACTTGACCTCATATTCCTCAAAACCATCTTTCACAACCTTAATAGGTCCAGGCTTGTAGGTCAGTTGGCCATCTAGGTGTTCCTTATAGGGTTTAACATGGGAGACATTCACAACTGGGTGAATTCTCATGCTGTGTGGGAGCTGTAGTTTTATGACATTCTGGTTATTGGCTTCCAATAACTTATACAGGCCAAGCCATCACTCAGTCAGCTTTTGGCTGATTCATGTATCCTAGAGATTAAGGTTTTCAGTGCTTAGCCACACCTTATCTCCCCTTTTGTATCCCAGCACAGTGGATTGCTTCTTATCAGCTTGCACTTTCATGGTTTTTCATCTATTTTCAAGGTTCTCTCTAACCTGATCCAGGGTCAACCTCATTCCATCTAGGAACTCCTGCACTGCAGGTGTCTTTGTCGCTACCAGTTCTATCCCTATTTGTGGCTTGTAAGAGCATGTAATTTGAAATGGGGTCTTCTTCATAGAAGATGATTGCTGGTTATTGTATGTGAACTTGGTGAGGCTCAGCCATTCTGCCCATTGATCTTGTTTTTCTGCACAATAGAGATGTAGGTATCGCTGCAGTTCTCTGTTCGCCTGCTCTGTCTGTCTGTCTGTTTGCAGATGATAGGCAGTACTTAAATTAAGTTTGATGCAGAGGGATGCAGATAAATCTGTCATGACCTGTGATGTGAATTGTGGCCCTTGATCTGATACAATACTTATGGGAAGTCCATGGTGCTTCCATACATGATCTCAGTATAGCTTTGCTGTTCCCTTGCTTGTTATGGTTTTATTGGTGGGGATAAAGCATGCCTCTTTCAAGAACCTGTCAACAACCACCAGGATCATGTTATAACCATCTGATTCTGGTAAGTCCATTATGAAGTTGGCAGAAATATCCTTCCATGGCCCCTCAGGGACTGGAAGTGGTAATAATTTACCAGGCATGGCCTGATTGGTTGGCTTCATCTGATTGCATCTCTCACATTGGGAACAGTAGTTTTTGATCTGGAGGTGCATTCCCTCCCAGGTGTAATATCGTGAGATCAACTCAGCTGTCTTGGCCACTCCTCCATGTCCTGCTAAGGTGGAGTCATGATATAAGGTAATAATTTGCTGTCAGATATCCCCTTTGGGTATGAATATCTTATTATCGTGGTACAAGAATCCTTCTTTCAATTCTCCTTTCATATCTGATTCCTTTATCAGTGAAGTGGCATCTTGGATGCTTTTTAATATGTCCTCTTCTTCCAAGGTTATGTTGGTGATCTCAGATCTCCTAATTCATGAGTCAGGAATGATAGTAACTCCCTTATTATCATCCTTTATCCACACACCATGGTCTTCCCTTCTTGAAAGGGCATCAGCCTTTTCCATGCTAGTTCCTGGTTTCTTTACAAGGATATAGTTAAACCTTGATAACCATTGTGCCCAACGTGCCTGTCATCAGTTAAGGTCTTGGATGGTCATAAAATATTGGAGATTAGCATGATCAGTCCATATTTCAAATTCATGCTTAGCCCCTTCTAAATAATGTCACCATATCTCTAGGACATGTATGATGGCTAGCATCTCTCTGTTGGTGATCAGATAATTATGTTGCTCTTTTGTCATTTTGTAGGAGCTGAAGGCCACCAGGTGCCATCTCCCTTCCTTTTCTATAGATAGGACTGCCCCTGTGGCAAACAGAGAGGCATCACACTGTAACTGAAACTGTCCGTCATAATCTGGATAGGTGAGGATTGGGGCTGAGGTAAATGCCTCTTTCATTTTATCGAAGACCTCTTGTTGCTCATTGTCCCAGTTCCAGGGTTTGTCCTTTTGTGTTAATTTGGTAAGTGGTCATGCGATTTCCAAAAAGCTGTTAATGAATTGTTGGTAGAAATTAGCCAACCCTAAGAAGCCTCTTACTCCTTTTATGTTGGTGGGAATTGGCCATTTTAATACCCCTTTCTTTTTAGAGTTCAACATTTTGATCCCTTGGCTGGTTACATCCATCCCCAGCATTTCTACCTGCTGAATGGAGAAAAAGCACTTTTCTGGTTTAATAAATAAGTTGGCTTCTTTAAGCTGTTGAAGCACCTTCTGTACTGCTCCATCATGTAGCTTTTGGTTGGTGCTTTTGGTAAATATTAGAATATCATCCATATATACTATTATGAATGAATCCATATCCAACAGGGTGTCATTCATCATTGCTTGGAAGGTAGCAGGGGAGTTGTTCAATCTGAAGAACATCACCAAAGGTTCAAAACTCCCATCTTTGATTGTAAATGCCACTTTCCATTTGTCACCTTCTTTTATGCTAACATTATTGTAACCCCATTGAAGATCCATCTTTGTAAATAACTTAGCCCCTTTTAATTTATTGATCAATTGTGATATTAACGGTAAGAGGTAACCATTTGGGATTGTCCAGCTATTCAAGTATTGGTAATCCTGTACCATTTGTTTTGTCCCTTCCTTTTTGGGTATGCAGAATACTGGTGATGTTTGTGGGGATTTTGATGGTCAGATATACCCTTTCTGCAGTTGCTCTGTCATGAATGCTTTTACTTCTTCCTTTTCTTCCTGACTCATGGGGTACACTTTCACCTTTTTTGGTATAAATCCTGTTACAGGATTATATATTTTCACACTACACTTTGGCTACACTTTGATTAGTGTCAGTCAGATGTCAGTCAAACTTGACTACACTTTTGCACTACCAAAGTTGCTACACTTTGACTAGTGTCACCTTGCATTTTCACTATCCTACACTTTACTACCAACTTTGGCACACTCTTATCCTAATGTCCACCATACATCTTTGTATAGGTTACCACTCCAGATCTCTAGATGGGATCTCTCCATTCTACATGCATGATATGCATGTTCTTCCATATGAACTCTAGCCTCCTAGAGGCTATGCCTTCCATTCTACCACACCATGCTGCACCAAACATATTTCACATCTTTGTTGTATATTCAACTACCCCCTCATGTTTTCCTCCTGTTACTCATTTCCCTTCATTCTGATGCTTCCATTCCACTACCAGGCTGTGCAGGGCAGTGTCCCCTTTGCCCTCCTCATGTACAATCTCTAGATTAGAGTACAATAGGTACAAACATGTAGAATAGTATATAAAGCCTGAATGCAAGCCAGAGAACCTAGTCTGGTTCTCTTGGGTTTTTCCCCTCGAGCTTAGCACACCAACTCAGTCCCCCCATGGTCTAGGAGATCTAGTGAATAGCCTAAGAACAAGAGCTCAAGGTTTGTTTCAAATCCTTCCTTTATGTCAATAGCATGATCCCATGGTCTTCTTTTGGGCATTCTTTCAGACACCTTTTTCATGAAGAGGTTGATGTAATTGTGGTATTGTCGCAGTATGAGTTCTTCCACCATCCTTTCTACCTTTTTAGGTGGCATAACCTCCATTTTCTTTATGTGATGGTACACATGGGGCATGTGCCTGAGTTCTTTGTTTTTGAGGCATCATAGCAGAACCAATCTATCAGACAGCAGATAGCAAGTTCAGGGGCATTTGGTGAGTTTTACTTTGCCTGTGGTCCAATTTACTTCTGGGTTATGCTTTTGGCACCACATGTATCCCAGGATCATTGGAACCTTCCCCAGGTCCATTACTTCTGCTTCTAGCTTCTCATGATGTCCCTGGTAGTTGACTATTAGTTCTGTGGTGTGCATAATATTTCCAGCACTGTTCTTTGTTCCATTCAGATTGAATGCTGGTATTGGTTGATCTAGCCTTTTCAGGGGTATCTTATGTTTGTGAGTCCAGCTTCTGTCTATGAAGATTCCATTTGCTCCACTATCTAAAAGTGCTTTTGCTCCAATCATCCAGTATTTATCTGTGGCCAGTAGCCACCCTTACTCCAAGTTTTATTTCAGATATGGTCATGGAGCAGACCAGTATTCTATCAGGCAAATATTTTTGTTCTTTTTCATTAGCCAAATTAAGCCCAGATTCGTGTCTGGTGCGCTCAGGCTCTTCCTGAGTTGTGGCTTCAGTTATGTCATCAAAATAAGTTACTGTTTCTTCTTCTGGTAATAATACATCAAAGTATGTATTTTTGGTTTTTATATTTTTGAAATAGTCCTCAGCAACATGACTCCCCTGATTAGTCATGTGCTTTATTCTTTTCTTGCCTTGGCCTCTTTTGCTTTGGCATTTAATACATCTGTGAAGTAAGCTTTCACTTCTTCAAAGCTCATTTCATTTATGGACTTGGGAGTTTCTCTAGCCTTCCCCTTGCAGCTAGTTTGGACATTATGGCTTTCCCTGTCTGAATCGCTGTCATTGCTACCCTCCTTTTGAGCAGTGCAAGTCTTGTGAGATTTTTCTTGTTTTGGGCAATCCTTTTGGTGCCCTCCCCCAAGGAACTTGCAGTCACGGCAAGGTTGCTTAGGTTTCTTATAATTGTGAACAAGGTAGTTGCCATTGCAGTTAAATCACTTACCCTTTCAGGCAGCATTGATATCCATCACATTTGGGTTGCACCAGTTGGATGGTCCAGTGGACACATTGCTTCCCCACCTTTTTTCTGAGCAGCAGGCTAACTCAAATTGTTCAAATGCATTTCCAATGTTCTGGACTTGGTCGATCCAATCAGCAAGGTTGGTGGGGGCATCATCCCCATGAAGGTTGAGGGAGATGTGCCATACTATCTCCTCCTGGGCATTTTTTACTAAGAGGTGGATGCCCATCACCTTGTCTATTCCAGCATGCCAGTACAAAGTTTCCCACTGTGTAAGGAAGGCCTCTGTCTGCCTTGTTCCTTGTTTGAGGGTCTGTAATTTCCTCAGTGATCTCCCTTGCCTTGTTGCCAACCTGAAGCAGTGGGAGAGTTGCTTCTCCAGGTCTTTGATGGTCCACCAGGAGTTGTCTGCCAGTTTCATCTGAATGTGATAACAAGACCATTCTCCAGCCCCATTTTTGTCTCCTTCTTTCCCCAAGCCAATCCAAGACAGGACCACAAGGGTGACTTCCTTTTTTGAGGAGAAGGTATCCTGGTTCATTTGCAGGTAGACCTGCATCTTGACCCACCATTTGTTGAATTTGGTGTAGTTGCCATTGAATGATCCTGGGTCAGGGATCAGGTCGACCTTTTTAGTAACTTTGACCTCAGCACAAGGTCCTTGTGCTGCTAGTTTGGCCACAGTGGCCCTTTGTTCTGCTTGTGCTGCCCTTGCTTCAGCGGCAGCAAGCTGAGTTTGGAGTCCTGGCAGCAGGACTTGCATATCATGGATCTGCTGCATGAAATCCATTCTTTTGGGAGAGGGGGGTATTGATTTGGAGGAGTTGGAAATGGTGATAAATTGTTTTTAGTAGTACTAACTACTTCCTACTAAGAATCTTTGGCCTCAGATCATATGGCCTTCGCTTGTCTCTAAGTGATTTTCATAACTGCTTCCTTTCTTCCTGAAGTCTTCTTGGTGCTCCATAAGGCTTGGCACATGGTATGTAGAATGTTTGTACTAGGCTACTGTCTGGCCCTAGATCAAACTGAAACAACCCTTGAGCTCTTGTTCTTAGGCTATTCACTAAACCTCCTAGACCATGGGGGGACTGAGTTGGTGTGCTAAGCTCGAGGGAAAAACCCAGGAGAACCAGACTAGGTTCCCTGGCTTGCATTCAAGCTTTATATACTATTCTACATGTTTGTACCTATTGTACTCTAATCTAGAGATTGTACATGAGGAGGGCAAAGGGGACACTGCCTGGCACAGCCTGGTAGTGGAATGGAAGCATCAGAATGAAGGGAA
>JBBPKK010001291.1:0-10363 GCA_038089215.1 Tylopilus vinaceipallidus | reverse complement strand
TTTCACTACCAAAGTGACTACACTTTGGCTACACTTTGATTAGTGTCAGTCAGATGTCAGTCAAACTTGACTACACTTTTGCACTACCAAAGTTGCTACACTTTGACTAGTGTCACCTCACATTTTCACTATCCTACACTTTACTACTAACTTTGGTACACTTTTAACCTAATGTCACCTTGCCCTACCCTTCACTACCAACTTTACTACACTCTTATCCTAATGTCCACCATACATCTTTGTATAGGTTACTACCCCAGATCTCTAGATGGGATCTCTCCACTCTACATGCACTATTTACATGTTCTTCTACATAAACTTTAGATTCCCAGAGGCTATGCCTTCCATTCTACCACACCATGCTGTACTAAATCTATTTCACATATTTGTTGTATATTTAACTACCTTCTCATGTTCTCCTCCTGCTACTCATTTCCCTCCATTATGATGCTTCCATTCCACTACCAGGCTGTGCAAGGCAGTCTCCCCTTTGCCCTCCTCATGTACGATCTCTAGATTAGAGTACAATAGTTACAAACATGTAGAATAGTATATAAAGCCTGAATGCAAGCTAGGGAACCTAGTCTGGTTCTCTTGGGTTTTTCCCCTCAAGCTTAGCACACCAACTCAGTACCCCCATGGTCTAGGAGGTCTAGTGAATAGCCTAAGAACAAGAGCTCAAGGGTTGTTTCACCCTGGGTACAGGGGCAAGGGGCTGCAGAGCAGAAATTATAGGTGGTGGTAGCACAAATGATGGCCCTTGTGTCCTCCTGGCAATAGGGCAGAACAGAGATCTGTCAGGGTGAGGGGGAGTTGGGGGCAGTCCTTCCACAAAGTGCTGCCCCATGAAACAAGGCTAAATTGGAATGTTGTCTTTGTAAACAATGACTTTTGGCAGGGGTCCAGCTGCCTTGGGTCCATACATTGTGTAGTTATCTCTTCATTCCATCCACAGGAGTCCTTGGTTTTCATTTGTGTCTGTGAAACCTTGTGTGCACCACAATGGTTTGACATTGGGGCAGTAGATATGCTCAAGGGGAATTGTTTGCCTTATGATGGCAGGTGGGGAGTTGTCTTCCTCTTCTGCCCTGCCCTTGCTGTTGTTGACTTGAGATGGAGCTCAAGGGGGGTTACAGATTGATTGTTTGACCCCTTCTTGTTCTCGTCCAATCATGGTGTCAGTCTGGGCAGCCTTGGTTACTTCTGCAGTGAGCTTGGCCATAGCAAAGATGGGGTCAGTTATAGTTTCTGAGGATGGAGCTAAGGCTTAATATCCAAAGGCAGTTGTAGGGGTATGAGTTGCTAACTCATGGTAGAGTATAATACCAGTTAAAAGGGCCTGCATGCTGCAGCAGGTTTAGTCTCTTTGGAATAATGACAGAAAGTGGTTATTCCAGTACTCTTCCTCAGCTGTATCACTCATGAATGCTTGATTGAATTGCAACTCAGGCAGCCAGAGCCTTGATTCTCCCCAATTTTCCCTGAAGGGGTTCACAAGCAATATCTGTAAAAGATAGGTGCAGGAATGATCACACACTGAGGAAAGAGCAGAAAGGAGTAAGCATATAGTAATGAGACAGCTAGTAGTTCTCTTTTGAGGAGTTTATGGCTTGACTTGAAAGGCTAGAGGTAGTTATGTATAGTTATCTTTGGATAATGTTAGAACTCACAAAATGGTTCAGACTATTGCTAACCTTGAACAATGAATTGAGATGAATAACTATCCAAAGATAGAGAAATACATGGTGAGATGCATTACTTATATGTATACTATGGCAGGGCTGTGGGCATAGCTTCTTGGAAAGATGTGCAAATATAATGTAATATACCCAAATAAAAAAATGTTCCTTCACCCTACTAAGGTGCCAACCAGTGTTCAGAAGGCATAGTTATGTGGCTAGAGCTCCAAGTGGGTCACTGGAGTGTGGTAAACTCTAGTATTGTCACTTCAGTGGTTGCCAAGTCAACTGCCTGAACCCCATACTACAGTTGACTCCCTCATAATGCATACCCCCTTGGGATAGGCCTGCAACATTGACATATCCTGAAATCTACCAAGTGCAACTCCGACATATCCAGTACCAGCTCTGGTACCAACCCTGGTTTGATTTCTATTATCTCTGTACCTATGACACTCAGACTTGTAGTTTAGTAATACTTTATGACCTTCTCTCATATGTCCTCATTTCATTACTCATCTCTTACATTCCATTCTTCACTTAGATACCTCTGAGACCAGTACTTGCCTAGGAGCACAGCTTCAAGGAAATGCCCTGGCACATGTTTACCTCTAACCCTCTAGTATGATCTGTCATCCAACATCTGGACTTAGTAATACAATTTCCCTCTATATATAAACTCTGTAGAATATGCCATGTATTTCTTCAGTTTGAATATCAACAGAACTAGACATTCTCCCCTCTTGCCTTTGGTTGTTATTGCATGACTACCAACTCTAACCTCCAACCTCTCTGCAAATCTGGGACTGAGTCAAGCAAGGGCACACCACATATGGTAAAGCCAAGTCCCATCCAGCCCCCTCAACTCTGGACCTTCGGAGTGATCCTGAGTTCATCACCTGAGTCTAACAAACATCAGCAAAACACCCCTCCACTGTACAGACCTGTACATGCCATAGACCTACAGCCAGGCTACCCTTTGTATGAATCTGTACAGAGCCTGTTACAGGATTATAGTTTTTCACTACCAATGTGACTACACTTTGGCTACATTAGTGTCAGTCAGATGTCAGTCAGACTTTGACTATGCTTTTTTACTACCAAAGTTGCTACACTTTGGTGCACTTTTATTAGGGTCAGTCAAACTTGACCTAACTTTCTAGACCAAGTCTGTAGATCTGATCTCTGCCATGCACAAGCTGCATGGCCACCCTGATCTCTCCATTCCTAGATGCTATGCATGTCTTCCATTCTGCCACATCATGCTGCACAATACTTATTTCACATACACATTTGATATCCAACCACATCCTCATGTACACCTCCTGTAACTCATTTCTCTCCATTCTGATGCTTCCATTCCCCCACCAGGCTATGCAGGGCAGTATCCCCTTTTCCCACCACATGTACAATCTCTAGATTAGACTACAATAGATACAAAAATGTAGAATAGTATATAAGGACTGAATTCAAGTCAGGGAACCTCAGTCTGGTTCTCCTGGGTTTTTCCCCTTGAGCTTAGCATACCAACTCAGTCCCCCCATGGTCTAGGAGGTCTAGTGAATAGCCTAAGAACCAGAGCTCAAGGGTTGTTTCAGAGCCTGTACAGGTCTGTACAGGTGTGTTAAGTCTGTAGGTCTGTACAGGTCTATACAGACCTGTACAGACCACTATGTTTTTTGCACCATCCATACAGCTCTTAAAATCCACATAGCAATTCACACAGAAAATAAAGAAATAAATGGTATTAGTCTAAATAATTGACATATCTCATAGTCACCCTCATCCTCATTGTCATGTGCAATGTGGGATTTGGCCACACACATGCCAGCAGCAGCAGCATCCTCACTGCATCCTTGTCCTCAACATGTCCTCATTGTCCTTGTGATGTGGCATTATTCACACATGTGCCAGTGTCATTATCTTCGCCCCCTGCAACAGGCCACAGCAGTGTCATTGTTGTTGTCATGTGCAATGTGGCATTGGCCATATGCATGCCTGTGTTGTCTTTGCTGTGTGCAATGGCCTGGAGTGTCCTCATTGCTGCCATGTGGGATTGCCAGCATTGTCTTCACTGTGCACAACAGCCCAGGGCATCCTGTCACCATTGCTGTGTGTGATGCAGCACTGGCCACACACATACCAGCATCATTGTTCTGTGACAACATGGGCCTCATCCTCATTGTTGCTGCAGTATACAAGGTGGCATTGGCTGCCCATGTGCTGGCATCATCATTGTCATCATTGCTGCCATGGGTGGCAGTGCAGAGCCATGCCCTCATTGCCATGTGAGACAGCACAGGATGTCCTTGTCCTCATCACTATGTATGAGGTAGGATTGGTCACATACATGCCAGCACCATCATTGTCATCATCATTACTGTGTACAGGGTGGCATTGGCCACACATGTGCTGGTGCCATTGTTGTTGTTGTCATTGCCACTGTGTGCGACAGTGCATGCCCCCATCTTTGTCATTGTCACCATGTACAAGGTGGCATTGGCCACACACATGCCATTGTCATCATCATCATCACTGCCATGTGCAACAGCATGGGGCCTGGTCATTGTAGCCACAGTGGTATTAGCCACACACATGATTGGATCATCATCATCATTGCTGCCATGTGTGTGTGACAGCAGGGGACCTAGTCCTTGTTCCATTGCTGTTGTGTACAACATGGTATTTGCCATATGCATGCCACCATTGTCATCATCACTGCCATGGCATTCACCACATGGGCACTGGCAGTGTCACCATCATTGTTACTGCCATGTGGGACAGCACAAGTGAAACAACCCTTGAGCTCTGGTTCTTAGGCTATTCACTAGACCTCCTAGACAATGGGGGACTAAGTTGGTATGCTAAGCTCAATGGAAAAAATCCAGGAAAACCAGACTAGGTTCTCTTGCTTGAATTCAGGCTTTATATACTATTCTACATGTTTGTAACTATTGTAGTCTAATCTAGAGATTGTACATACATGAGGAGAGCAAAGGGGACACTGCCTGGCACAGCCTGGTAGTGGAATAGAAGCATCATAATGGAGGGAAATGAGTAGCAGCAGGAGAACATGAGGGGGTAGTTGAATATGCAACAAATATGTGAAATAGATATAGTGTAGCATGATGTGGTAGAATGGAAGGCATAGCTTCTAGGAGTCTAGAGTTCATATGGAAGAACATGCAGATAGTGCATGTAGAATGGAGAGATCCCATCTAGAGATCTGGGGTGGTAACCTATACAAAGGTGTATGGTGGACATTAGGATAAGAGTGTAGCAAGGTTGGTAGTAAAGTGTAGGGTGAGGTGACATTAGGTTAAGAGTGTACCAAAGTTGGTAGTAAAGTGTAGGGTCAAAAATGCAAGGTGACATTAGGATAAAAGTGTACCAACTTTGGTAGTGCAAAAGTGTAGTCAAGTTTGACTGACATCTGACTGACACTAATCAAAGTGTAGCCAAAGTATAGTAACTTTGGTAGTGAAAAACTATAATCATGTAACAGCAGGAGCCTCATCCTCATTGTTGCCACCATGTACAGTGACCTCAAAAACCCTTTCCATGTTGACCTTGATGGTAGTGTGGGGAGCACACTGCAAAGCAGTGTGGGAATTTCACTTAGCTTTGGTGAGGACATATAGTGACTCCAAAAACCAGCCCAATGTTTGATTCCAATCCAGTGTGTGAAGTATACTGCAATTACATAAACAAATTACACTTTGCTTTGGTGGAGTGTATTGTAGTATGGACCTTTGGCTACAGGGTTGCTCTATACATCACATGATTCCATTCACATGCTGTCAAGATATGACCATTACAAAATGAACACCTCATTGGGCTGGTTTATGTACTTTTGATTTGAATGACATTATTAGTACTTGGTATAGCCTCCTTTTGCCTTGAGCACTGCCTGGACCCTCCTAGGCATGCTCTCAATCAATTTCTGACACTCTCCAACTGGTATCTTCTCCCACTCCACCTGAATTCTATTCCATAACTCCTCCATACCTTTGGGAGGAATTTCATACTCAGCAAGTCTTCTTTTGAGGTACCACCAGAGATGTTCAATGGGATTGAGGTCAGAAGACTGTGCAGGCCATACCATGGTCCTGAAATCTTGCTCTTCTGGCCACTCCCTGACCTTTTTGCAAGTATGCTTGGGATCATTGTCCTGCTGAAAAATAGTGTCAGGAGGATTTAGACCATGATACTACAGGGTTTCTAGCAGTTCATCCTTCAAAATTTGAAGGTAAAGATCACCATCCATCCTACCATCTATCTTGGTGGCATAGCCAATTCCTTTCCAAGTCATACAGCCCCAAATCATCACAGAACCCCCACAATGCTTGATGGTACCCTCCACCAGCCTATCGCTAAACTTTTCACCTGGCTTTTTCCGCATCCATTTCTTCCTATCTGACCCCAGGCAATTGATTTTGGTCTAATCAGACCATATGACCTTCTTCCAATCCTCTATAGTCCAATCTTTGTGAGCATATGCAAAGTCCAACCAGGCTTTGCGATCTTTGGCTGAAAGAAGAGGGCATTTTAGCTTGGAAACAGCTTTCATGCCACTTTTTTTCAAGTGCTGGTGAATAGTGTTGGGATGGAGGGGTTGATTTGTGAGATTGGTGAGTGTTTTGGTGACTTGAATAGCATTCTCTGCTCTATCAGAAAAGATGAGATAAACAGCATGGCGAATATTGGTAGAGGAAAGTTTGGATGGATGACCACCAGTGGACTTTTGAAGGTCTGGGGGCTCTTGAGATGATAGCCTGGATATAGTAGCATGCCCAATACCAAGCTGGGTGGCAATAACATGAGCTGAGTGGCCTGCATCAAGTTGAGCAAGGATAGTAGCCTTTTGATCAGTTGTAAGAGATTGCATGATGATGAAAGTAGAGAATAAGGATGTGTGGGAGTATTTTGAAACTCAGACATACTATTTACATATGTATCTTTGTTTGTAACTCAAACAAAGCCAAATATAGCTTGATCTGATAGAGATTTTGATCTTTGAGTCAAAAGTACATAAACCGGCCCAATGAGGTGTTCATTTTGTAATGGCCATATCTTGACAGCATGTGAATGGAATCATGTGATGTATAGAGCAAAATTGTAGCCAAGGGCCCATACTACAATACACCCCACCAAAGCAAAGTGTAATTCGTTTATGTGATTGCAGTATACTTCACACACTGGATTGGAATCAAACATTGGGCCGGTTTTTGGAGTCACTGTATAATAACCAGTAGTCTTCTTCTACGAAGAAGTCCCCATTCCAAGTCACACATTCCTATGAACCAAGGATGGGAATTGAGCCAATAAACACAAAAGCACCTGCAGCACAGGAATTCTTAGATGGAATGAGGATAACCCTGGACCAAGTAAGGGAAAACCTCAAGAAAAGATGAAAAACCATGAAAGCGCAAGCCAACAAGAAGTGGTCCGCTGTGCCGGAATATGCAAAAGAAGATAAGGTATGGTTAAGCACCGAAAACCTTAATCTCCGGGATACATGAATCAGCTGAAAGCTGACTGAGCAATGGCTCAGCCCCTATAAAATATTGGAAGCCTCAAATGACTGGAATGTTGTAAAACTACAGCTCCCACATGGCATGTGTTATGATTTGCCCTAAGCTGCCAGTATCACACTTGATGGACTTAGCATATTTCCTTTTTATGAGCACGTGACTGTGAGACTTAGCACATGACTAGTTCACGTGATGACCAGCTACGGAGGGATCCAAGCTGTCTGGTGTCAGGCATGCACGTGGTAGGGGCTAGACCCTTATCTGCCTCATGTATTTAATTACTGCACCTCGTTGCGCTTATGTTTGATCCCTGCACCTCATGGCGCTCTAGACACACCTAGACTGCCTCATGTTAGGCACAGTCTCCCACAAGACATCATTATGATACTTCTTTCTCTCACGTTATGACATACCTATGTAGATACGCACGGACCAGTAGTCAATAGCTACAAACATGCTGTATGGTATATATACTCCAATATGACAACCCAAGGACCTTAGTTAAGTCCTTGTGGCTATTCCCCATAATCTTAGCTCTTATAAGCCTGAAGTTAGAGTAGCCTGAGCCACGTCTAGTACTGGTTTTGGGTTGCGCTACAGCATGAGAATTCACCTGGTAGTGAATGTCTCCTGTGTTAAACTCTATAAGGAACGCCTTGACAGCCAACCAACATACAAGCCTGGACCTATTAAGGTTATGAAAGATGGTTCCAAGGAATACAAGGTCGAGTATATAATTGCCTCACAAATGAAAGGTCAACATCTGGAGTACCTTGTCCACTGGTCTGGATACAGGGAAGAAGATCAGACATGGGAACCTGCCAATAACCTCAGATCAGCGAAGGATGCAGTAGCTGATTTCCATTGGATGAACCTGAACGCTCCCAGGAAGCTTAACTTTATTGATGTTGACCGTTTCCATGGCCTATTTTGGCCCTACACCATATTTACCAACTGTGATCCTATTTGGAATCATCTGGAATCTGATTCTTAGATGGGGGGTAATGTTACGATTTGCCTGACGACCCATCGCCTTAGGCTAAGGTATCACACTTGATGATGGACTTGACTTAGATTATTTTGCTTTATGAGCACGTGACTGTGAGACTTAGCACATGACTAGTTCATGTGACGACTGGCTATGGAGGGATCTGAGCTGTCTGGTGTCAGGCATGCATGTGGTAGGGGCTAGACCCTTATCTGCCTCATGTATTTAATCACTGTGCCTTGTGGCACTTATCTCTGATCGCTGTGCCTCATGGCACTCTAGACCGCCTCATGTTAGGCACAACTTTCACAATACGTCATATGTAGTCTTCTTTCTCTCACAATATGTCATAGATAGTATGCAACATGTAGATATGCATGGACCGTGTAGTCAATATGTACAAACATGCCCTATGGTATATATAGGATGAATAGACAACCCAAGGACCTCAGTTAAGTCCTTGTGGCATTCCCCATACCTCTTGACTCATTATAAGCCTGTGTGAGAGTAGCCTGAGCCACACTATATGCTGGTAATAGGTTGTGCTTCACCTTCACCTTCTTCCTATTCAACATCATCACGTCTGCCAGGGAACAGCTGGAATACTTAGAACAAAAGGACCAGAAAAGAATCAGAAGCAATGATGGCTTCCAACAGTATATTACTGACTTCGTCAACCTGGCTGCCAAAGCCAAGATCACTGACGAAACCAAACTCTGCTGCCTCTTCTCAAAAGGAATCAACCACCACATTAACCTTCTCATCTACAGGATGGAGAAGGTCCCTAATACCTTGAAAGAATGTATTGAAAAGGCTAAGCAGTTCCACTCCCAATTAGCAACTGCTCAAGGACTTCACTGCCCCCCCCCCCCCTTCCTCCACCAACCACCCCCAGAAAGAAAGAGACCCCATGGCAATGGACATCAATTATGTCCAGTTGTCCCCTACTGATAAAGCCTGTCTGATCTGAGAGGGATGTTACTTCCAGTGTAAGCAAAAGGGCTGTAGATCATCCAACCATCATGCTGGAGCCATGCCTCCCAGACCCCCCAGAAACCCCAGTCAACCTGTCCAGGTCAGGACTGCAGAAACTACCCATACCCCACCCGCCAATGTGGTTAGGAACCCAGACCACTCCATTTTTGCCTATGTCAACTCCCTCAGAGCAAAGGGAGTATCTTATGATCTCATTCTGAGGAACCTCCGCATCTGCCACAATGACAATTATAAGGAGGAAGAGGAAACCCCTACCACCTCCACTTCAGGTTTTTAGCTCAGGAAGAAAAGAAGTCAATGATTTCTTCCCAGTATGTCGCTCCCATGTATACTACCAATACAAACAAATCATCCATGCATTTACCTATTTGTTTGCAATGTGGGAGCAAAGCTAAGGTTGACCTCCATGCCCTTATTGACAGCAGAGCTATGGGATGTTTCATATCCTGGGAGCAAGTCCACCACCATCGCCTCCCCCTTTCTCACCTCCCCCATCCAATCATTGCCCATAACATTGATGGAACCAAAAACTCTGATGGAACCATACAATTTGTAACCACTCTCAAGGTATCCCTCCCCAATTCCACCACTCATCATACCCAAATGTTCTTTGTCACCAACCTGGGAAAAGAAAAAGCCATCCTAGGGCTACCATGGCTGAAGCAAATCAACCCAACAATCAACTGGAAGACTGGACAATGCTATGTTCCAGAAGAACCAGTATCACCTCCTGATGATGCACACCTTGACCAATACCTGAACAAGACTACCCTCTCCACTTCCCTTGCCATGATGGCTGCAAAAGAAAAAATTTCCCTTCCCCTGGCTTATGCTGAATTTGCTGATGTATTTGCTGAACCACCCCCTGGTGAACTACTGCCTTCAAGAGGAGAATGGGACTTCCATATCAACCTAAACAATGACTTCACCCCAAAGATCACTAAGATCTATCCCCTTAACCCTGAAGAACAGAAAGCCTGCAAAGAATTCATTCAGGAAAACATCAATGCTGGAAAGATCTGACAATCAACATCCCCCCAAGTGTTACAGGATGATACTTTTTCACTACCAAAGTTGACTACACTTTGGCTACACTTTGATTAGTGTCAGTCAGATGTCAGTCAGACTTGACTACACTTTTGCACTACCAAAGTTGCTACACTTTG
>JBBPKK010001290.1:0-10376 GCA_038089215.1 Tylopilus vinaceipallidus | reverse complement strand
AAATATACTTACTACCTCAACAACAAACCATACAAAATAAAATAATGTTAAACCTTACTGTTGGCTACTCTACCTTATGTAGACAAAGTGTTGGTTATGTAGGACTATATAGTATGAAGTTGAAAATTCTTACAGGACTACTAGTACTATAATACACATAGGGTATATAATCTTTGAATGCTGCAAAAAACATAGTGGTCTGTGGGGTCTGTACAGACCCCACAGACAATCTGAATCTGTATGATTTGTGAGTGTTCTGTACAGAATTTCACAGATCACTTGGGCACTGTAGTTGACTGTACATATGGGGACCTTTCTGTAGTACTTGTGACTACTGTAGAACACTGCACAGTACTGCACAGAAGTGGTATGATTTGCTGATGTTACATGCACATCCCATTTCAGTAGCTTCCTGTTACATTTTCTCCATTTACATATTTTTCTTCCCTTCCTTTCCTCTCCAACTCTATATACACCTAACTCTCTTCAGTTTTATCCTTATCATTCTCTAGATCCTATGGGTCACCCTTATTGACATTATATGTCCATCTCTTTCCCTTTTCATTCTTATTGCTTGGCACCTTGGCTGTGCCATTCCTTGACTATGACCTCTGTTTCCTATAAAACCTTCTGATCTTGTGGATACCACCCCAACAGTCCTTTTTATTTATAACGCTTTTCCACAGTATTTCTTTTTTTATCCTTTTGTGACTTGCCCTAAACAAACCTCTGCATATATAAACCATTGGTTTTCTAGGCCAGTCACATGTGACCTTTCTAGAATTTAGTCCATGGATGAGTCAGCGAGGTGACCAGCTTCTGTCTTTCTCACCACCTTGCTGCTCCATTTGCAGCACCAGCCCCTATGCTCCTAGCACTGTTCCATCTTTCCTTTTTGCATCCCACTTTCCTTTCCATTGTTTCACTCCACACATTCTCCTGCTCCCACCTTTTATGCTTCCATGGCTGATCAGCACCCTCCATCAAATCCCCTAGATTTTGTGATGGACTGTTATCAAGAAGAGCACCAGACTCTTTTAGATGCTGGCCTGGACCTGCAGCAAGCCATCATTGTACTTTGCCAGCAGTGGATTGCCCAGGCCAACTGGGATCAAGCTGATCAGGTACAGTGCTGCCTTGAGACTGAAGCAGAGGAGGCTGCAGCCCAGGAACATGAGCAAGAGCACCAAGCTCAGCATAAGGAGAAAGATGCCCTCATTCTTTGAAAGGAATGCAAGAAGCACAAATTGAAGTTTGCCCCTATTCCTGACTGCCCAGTTCCCTCAGCTCCACTAGTGCTACCCTCACTCATTGCCATCTGCAAGCTCAAGAATCATCAATTCTGTGAACTCTGGTACTTCACAAATGAGGGGCTCAATGATGTAGAGAAGTCCATCTCTTATGTGGCAGATGACAACTCACTCATGATAGTCCCTTCCCTGGACAGCTCCCACTCCTTCATGCCCTCCACTTTTGCCCAGGACAAATCCAATGTTGTCCAGAATAAGAACCTGTCCTTTGAGCAATTTGGCCAAGCCTCCCTATGCATGATATCTGCCATGTCCCAGAATGGCTGCCAGCCTGACCATGTCAACATGTATGTTAATTTCTGATCCACTATTGAGTGTCACATATGGTGTTACTCCTGCACTGAATTGCAACAGCATGCCCTGCTCCTCTACCAGGGCCAGCAGCACAGGTTTTGGCACTCTACCATTGACAGCCCCCAGGCTTTCAACCTTGCTCACATAAGTGAAGACGTTCTGACTGGCACACACAACAAACTTTTACTGCACTGTAGGGAGCACCAGCTCCCTAGTACTGAAATACCCCATTTTGTTAGCTTCTGACAGTGAGTCATCCTCCCCATCACCTCATTATTCCATCCTGCACACGTTCCACCATCTGCCACACACATCCTGTCTCATCCTGTCTCTTACTGCTCAGTTGAACCAAATGGAACCATCATTCCATGGCTGAAGAAGACCATCCTGAGCCTGCAAGATGTCCTGTTCCTGTTGGTAAGTGCTTTTGTCTCACACTTCTATCATGGACTCTGTAGAATAGCATTGCTGTCATGTATCCATCCAATAGAACCTACTTAGAATTTATTTTCTTTCTTTCTCATGCATCTCAGTCTCAGGGATGCCTGGGACTATAAACTGGTGTACCTACATATGTAACAATCTATCTTTTACCTCTCCTGCTATTTTGCATGACCTTTCCGATGCTCAACAACATCTATGACCACTGCTGCTGCCATTTCTACCATTCTGCTGCCATTTCTGCTGCTATTTACCACCGTCTGTCATCACCATACCTCTCTAACCCATTTGGAAGGTTGTATACCACTCCAATGCATCTTTGAGCTGTCAGAACACCTGGTTCCAGCTTGGAATCAGTAGGTTCTAAGTCCTAAAAAGCATAGAACCTTACCTTTGTACTCTGAGTCCCTTGGGAAGAGCATATTGTGCCTCCCTCATTTCTACTGACCTCACCTGTTGCTTCAGACAGGTTTACTGTTATTCAACTGAAGCCCACTGCAAGGGATTCAGCAGTGTCAAGGAGGAGGACACTTAGGGAGACTCCTGCCCACTGAGACCTTGAAGATGCCCTTGAAGAATTCTGTAACCTTGACATCTTGGCTGACTCTGACTTCTTCTGATTGGTCAGTTCCAACAGCAATCAGTTGCCTATCACACATTCCATCACCCAGAAACCAGGCTCCATTCCTCAAAGGACAGAAAACGTTGGCACTTCTGTCACACATTCATTGGCTGAGACATGACCTAGGGTTCCACACTGTCCTTGGGCTTCAGCTGCTGACACTTCTTCCACTTTAGGTCACATAGCTCATCCCATCCCTGAGGTTATGGTATCAGCCTGTATTGCCATCCCAGGGGCATTCCATTCCTCACTGCCACCATCTTCTGAGCCAACCAGCTTGTTTCCTAGGTATACACCTTCATTGCCACTGACACCTCTTCCATCACCCTCTGAAACACCACCTGCTGGAAACCTCAATTCCCTGCAGGAAAGTGTGGTAAACCCATCAGAAGAGAGTTCTAGAACCTGGTCATCTATTTCATTGCCTTTGCATCTGTCCTCTTTGCCAATGCCACCAGAAAATTTCAAGTCAGAAACTTTGAGATCAGAAACTTCCAAGCAGCCTTCATTACAGGAAGACCCATCAGAACCATCATTAGCTTTCCTTTTTGACACTCCATCACACTCAACAGCCTCATCATGCTCCAAAACACTCTCTCTGTCACTGACCACCTCATTGTCAAGCTCATTCTCAGTCTTTTCACCACCAGCCCACTATATTCCGTTATCAAGACATAACTTCCTGCAACTGCCAAGACCAATGGCTGCTATCCAGATGCTGCTTTGGGGCACCCAGCATGCCCCCAAGTTCAACAGAACTGCCACTGAACTTACCTTATTTTTTGAAGATGTTGATGAGCTAGGAGATACAGCCCAGATTGACCCCACAGGCAAAATCTGTGCCACCATCTGGTATGCTGGCGTAACTCACAGGGAGCTATGGCATTCTCTTCCCAAGGCTGCAAACGCTGACTGGCCAGCCTTCATTGCTGCTGTCAAAGCTCTCTACCCTGGAAGTGACAGTGCCAACTGTTATGGTATTGCTGACCTGGAATATTTGATATAAGAATACTGTGTAAAGCTGATGTGCAATCAGGAAGATGTCAGGAAGTACCATCAGGCATTCATTATGGTTGCCAACTACCTTGCTGCCAAGAACAAGTTGTTGGAATGGGAGTGCAACAATGCATTCTTATACAGCTTTCTGGCTGATGTGGAGCAATGGCTTTGTGCCCATCTTGCCATCATAAAGTTGAATGTCCATCCCAATGAGCCATATGACATGAAGGATGTAGTCACTGTGGCCACTTTCCTGCTCACCAGGGCCACCCTTCAAGTGCTGGGAACAGCTTCCATCCTGAGGCCATCATTTCTTCCTGTTTCCATGCCTATTAATGCACCTGCTAACCAAGCTTCAGTACTGCCAACACCTATGGCACCACCACTGTCCATGCTGCTGGCACCCACCATCAAACAAGAATACCAGTACACTGGACAAGGCAGACACAGCAACAGCCACACATGTGTGTGGTGTGACCAATTTGGCCACTTTATGTGCAATTGCAAAGATTGCTGGGCCTTCATAAATGCCAGGTGAATCATCAATGGATGGGACAGCCATCTGTGCTTCCCTGACAGAACACCTATCCCACATATCCTGGGTTGCAACAGCATCAAGGTATGTGTCAAGTGGGTAGAGGTGGAATATGCCACATCCAACAACAATTTCTCTTCATCATCATCAGCTGCTAACAGGGACCCACCACCACACATTATGGCAGGCATACTTGCCATTACCTGGCCTGATTCTGATGCCATCCTAGACATTGACCTGTCTGTGTTCCACGTGACAGCAAATCTTTCGTCATCCTGTGATGTTGCTGATCCTGATTTTCAGCCATTCCTAGCACAGGCATGGGCATCCTTCCAGGCCAACAAGAACACCACCAGTCCTGCCAATGGCAAAGGCAAACAGTTTCATTTTGATGGTGTAGAGGTTCTGCCAATGCAAAAATGGAACCTGCATGCAGCAATGGTCTCAGAGATTGAATCTTCCAAGATTCATCAGGCTACAGCTGCAGAATCATCCTGTTCTGCTCACCAAGCCACCCTGCCAGCTACCACTGGCCCTTCCATGCTGCCAATGCAACCTGTTTCATCCTCATCCCATCCCGTTAACACTAACCTGCTGTTTTTGGCACCATCACCACAGTATTGCTATATATAGCTTCTTGCTGGAAGACGAGGTCATGCCAAAGTGAGTTCTTGACAATGTGCTCAAGATGCCTGTTTCTGTCCCAATCAAAGATCTGATTGCAGTTAGCCCTGATGTTCACAAGCACTTCTGTGACCTGACTGCCACCAAATGGGTGCCTACCACCTCTTCCATCCTGTCAAATGTTGTGCAAGTCAATGAGCTTGCTGGCTGGGATGCCAAGCTCATTGAGTGCAAGTATGGTGACCATGTCATTCAGAACAAAGAGGGCCTTATTGTGGCTCATCATAATCTCACCCTGCACTATATTGAGGCCTGTGTTGGGTCAGCTAACTGCTCCCTCACCTGCATATTAGATTCTGGTTCCAAAATAGTTGCCATGCTGAAACAAGTATGGGAAGGCCTCAGCATGCCTATCTGTTCTGACCATTGGATGATGATGTTGTTGGCAAATACCAACACTGACAGCATGCTCAGTGTAATCGAGAACATCCCCCTCAACTTTGGCTTGGGACCACTACACGTGCAGGTACAAGTGGTGGAACGAGCTAGCTTTGACATCCTCCTAGGCCAACCATTCTTTTGCATCATGAGCACACATACATGGAACTCACCTAATGGCTCACAAGAGCTTGAGCTCTGCAATCTGAACACTGGGAAGCAGTACATGCTGCCTACCCACCCATGGTTGGAAGGCTGTCCCTGCTGCCATTGTGGTGCTGCTTGCACCAACCATCAAAGCATGGTGGAGATGGGTTTTTAGGTGCCAATGATTTTCCATTTGGCTGGGGAGATACTGCCATTTATATCCCACCTCATTTTCTTCCTTTCCCATTGCTCTCTCGTTCTGTCTCTCTGTCTGTTTCAACCTTTGCTGTCAGCCTCATACACATATCTTTCTTCTACCCATTCTGCTTTGACTCCTGCCACCTGTGCTGCTCTCACAGACACTCTTACATACAATACTGATATCCATTCATTGGCTTACAAGCCCATTGCTAAGAAGGTTCATGCTGTGCCAGCTCCTCTGACAGAGGAGTTCTGTGTACACTGAGTACTTCCCAATGATTCCCTAGCTGGAATGCTGGAACTTCCCATTCATCTGCCCAATTTCATGCCTGGCTCTTGTTTTACCCAGGAGTGCACTGACACATTAGACCTTGATCCTGTGAACTGGCTGTGGCCAGAAGAGCTCAAACTCGTCCAATGGCTTATACAAGTCCATGAAGATGCATTTGCTTGGGTTCTGTCATATCCTGAAATCCATGAAGTGCAACTCTGCCATATCCGGTACCAACTCCGGTACCAACCCCGGTTTGATTTCTATTATCTCTGTACTTACAACACTCAGACTTGTAGTTTAGTAATACCCTATGACCTCCTCTCTTATGTCCCCATTTCATTACTCATCCTTTATGTTCCATTCTTCGCTTAGATACCTCCAAGACCAGTGCTCGCCTAGGAGCACAGCTCTGAGGCAATGCCTGGCACATGTTTACCTCCAACCCTCCAGTATGTTCTGTCATCTGACATCTGGACTTAGTAATACGATTCCCTCCATATATAAACTCTGTAGAATACGCCATGTATTTCTTCAGTTTGAATATCAACAGAACTAGATGTTCTCCCACCTTGCCTTTGGTTGTTGTTGCACGACTACCAACTCCAACCTCCAACCTCTCTGCAAATCTGGGACTGAGTCAAAGCAAGGGCACACCACATATGGTGAAGCTGAAGCGTGACCTATTACCAGCGTATAGCGTGGCTCAGGCTACTGCTCGACACTAGGCTTATAATGAGTCAAGGAGGACCGAAGGTATCCGATGTATTCCAGTCGTATTGGAAGGTAAGAGGGAAAGACCACAAGGACTTAACTGGGTCCTTGTGTTGTATATCATTCATATATATACTGACTACTTGTTTGTACTTATTGACTACATGGTCCGTGCATGTAAGGTACAATCGTAGATAAGGTGGGAACCGTTCCTGGTTCCTTACTATATAAGTACTAATGAGGGGTTCTGGGCCTACATGCGGCATCCTCATGTTACTACGTCATAGATAAGGTCGTTCTAGACCTATGATGTCATATATGATGTCATTGTGATATCATCTCATGCGTTTGGCCTTCCTGTGGCCTGGACCTTCGTCCTTAGTCATATGCTTAGGCCTTAGCTAAGTCTTTATCCGTACCCCTATCTTAGGGTTCTAGAGGCTCTTGGCCGTGAGTCCGTAACAGAAGCCAAGTCCTGTCTGACCCCCTCAACTCTGGACCTTCGGAGTTACCCCAAGTCTGTCACCCAAGTTTAACAGTATATTCAAACTCACTCTTGCTTCAACTCCTTAACCCACTATGGCCACTCGAGTAACCAGATCCCGCTCACAAGCAATCACAAACCCTCCTATCTCCCCCAGATTTAACCCCCTTCATGCCTTTGGCAGCAGTTGCCGAGGCCCTGACCTCATGGAACAATTCCACAGTTTTTCCACCAGATGCACTCTGGCCTCTGTGTCTCAAGCTCGCTCCCCTCCGCACTCCCCTACTCCAGGAGCACACATTGAAGAGCTTGCCGACAAAGAAGACACTCCAGCCAATGTGTCATTTCACACCCCTAGCAACAAAGGCAACCCCGAGAACCCAGACGAGCCTGGAGATGACCCCTCCGATAGCAACTCTGATTTCCAAGGGGATGACCTTGATCCCGACTCTTTGGACGATGAAGAACACATCCCGCAAGACATGCTTGCAAGCCTTGCAAGTGCTATCTGCAGTTTTGCCCACTTGTTGAAGAAGAAATCATCTGAGTCCTCACAGTGAACCAAGGTCCGAGAACCAGACCAGTTTGATGGGACAGACCCCCACAAACTCTGAGTTTTCTTGGTTCAATGCGAGTTGAACTTCCAAGATTGCCCCAAGGCTTTTGCCTCCAACCATGCCAAGGTCACGTTCGCCCAGTCCTACCTCAAGGGCATGGTGCTCAAATGGTTCAAACCAGACCTCCTGCAAATGGAAGATCCGGCACTCCGTCCACTCTGGATGGATAGCTACAAAGAGTTTGTTCTGGAGTTACAGACGAATTTCGGACCACACGACCCTGTTGGAGATGCCGAGCACCAGCTGGACCACCTGACGATGAAGGATGGTCAATGCATCAACAAGTATGTCATTGAGTTCAACAGGATCATGTCCCAAGTCTGGGGCTATGGAGAAGGTGCCCTCTGGCACCATTTCTACAACGGTCTCCTGGACCACATCAAAGACGAGATCTCGCATGTTGGCAAACCCCCCACCCTCTCTGAACTCTGCCAGCTCGCCCATGCCATCGACACTCGCTACTGGGAGCACAAATCAGAGGTTAGCCATCAGGCAAAGCCTTCGTCCAACCCTCCCAAGGCATCTGAAAGGCCCTCTGCCTCGTCATCCATCTCCACTGGCACATCCAGCTCTTCTAAAGAGTCTAAGGGGATGTCCGCCAGCACTTCCACCAACTCCGGAGCATCTGCCTCCCCCAAGCCCGACTTATTGTCCAAGTTAGGCAAGGATGGAAAGCTCACTGTGGCTGAGCGCAAACGGCACTTTGACAGCAACTTCTGCATGTTCTGCAGTCTAGCAGGGCACATAGCCAAGGACTGCCCAAAGTCCACATCCCAGGCATCTAAGGCTCAAGCCAGCAAGACTGAAACTCCGGAAGCTAAACCGGAGGCCTTCTCCAAGGCAAAAAAATAGCCAGTGACCTCCGTGACTCTGCATAGAATGGAGGTTGTGTTGACCCTTCCTGTGCACTCAAGGAGATCTGACTCAACATGTCCACTCTCTTAGATCTGAAATCACTTATGCCATCAGTCTCTCTTGTATCATATGACATCCCTTCTTTCCCTGCATTGATCGACTCCAGTTCCTCCAATTGTTTCATAGATACATCATTTGTCAATAAATACGACCTTTCAACCTACTCCATCCCTCCACTTTCCCTCCATTTGTTTGATGGAACCTCGAATGCAACAATCACTCAAGCACTCGACCTCTCCATCTGCTTTCCTACCAGTGACATCACTCCGACAACATTTTATGTCACTCCGCTGGATGGATCCTGTTCCATTGTTCTAGGACACAACTGGCTCACCTGCTACAATCCATTGATTGATTGGGTCTTGAGCAGTATCTCGTTCCGGACATCTGAGCAGCCCATGCCAGCAATGCTGAGCTCATCTCCACAGCCTCCAGACATCACTCCTCTGGCTGACTCCACCCCCACCAATTCACCGCGTTTCTCTGAACACAAGGCTCCCCATATCGTGCTTATCAGCGCCCCCACCTTTGCACTCGCCTGTCACCTAGAAGGCTCTGTGCAGTTCTCGCTGTCACTCCACCCTCCAGAGAGCGAACTTCATTCTGCCTCTACCAACCCCAAACCAGCTGATCTCTCCAGAGTTCTTCTGGAGTATCATGACTTTGCAGATGTTTTTAGCAAGAGCAAAGCATCCAAGCTTGCTCCACACTGCAAATTCGATCTGAAGATTGACTTGGAAGAAGGTGCATCTCCACCGATAGGTACCACCTACTCCCTTTCCACCTCCAAGCTTGGGTCCCTCCAAGCATTCCTCAACAAACACCTCTCCATGGGCTTCATCTGCCCTTCCTCTTCCGCCCATGCAGCCCTGGTACTCTTTGTCTGCAAAAAGGATGGTTCACTCTGCCTTTGCATAGACTTCCATGGACTCAACAAGATCACGAAGAAAGACTGCTATCTGCTTCCCCGCTGTAAAACGTAGATCTGTGCTGCTCTTGTAGCAGGCAGACTGCAGATAGGTGAAGGGGATGCGAATGGTTCATCCCCAGAGAGACCAGAGAGGCTGTACAGGTAGAAGAGTGCTAGGGCTTATGGCCCGAGGTGGTAGATGGGTGCCCAACTGGTTCCGGGTGAAGCAGTGGGTCTTCTGGGTCATAAGGAGCGTAAATGACCAACGGAATGGTCAAGAATGGTGGTAACGGCGGCGGAAATGGTCCAGCGGATGTAAATGGGCAGCAGCCAAGATGCGGAAAACTTTTTTGTGTATGTAAGCAACAGCACTTTATAGTCCGGGCATTCCCAGGACTGTACAAACACTGTAAAGTAGTTTCTGATGTAGAAAAGGTGTCTTCCAACTGAAAACAAGGTGTTTCGAGTGAAAATCAAATATTCTGACCTTTTCTGACGTGTTTCGGAAGGTGGAAAGACACCAGTACCATCGGAAGAATGATGAAATGGAAGAAACATAGAAGTAAGCTTACCCAAGGACAGAACAGTTGGATGGGATGACATGGAAGGCCGATTCTAGGAGTTCTTCCGACCGGAAGACAGCGGAAGCAGTGCAGGAAAGTGGTGGGCATCGTGGGAAGGCAGCGGAAGAGTCATCGGAAGACCCCCAAAGACTGTAGCTCCATCTGGAAACATCTGGTGAGCATTGCCTAGGGCATAAAAGAGGATTTCAAACGTAGGGAAACTTGGTTTCCTACATCCGCAGGGGACTTGAATGCTGACTGTCCCCAGTCAGAGGCTCAGAGGGGTGACAT
>JBBPKK010001289.1:0-10376 GCA_038089215.1 Tylopilus vinaceipallidus | reverse complement strand
TCTACATGCACTATCTGCATGTTCTTCCACATGAACTCTAGACTCCTAGAGGCTATGCCTTCCATTCTACCACACCATGCTGCACCAAACATATTTCACATATTCATTGTATATTCAACTACCCCCTCATGTTCTCCTCCTGCTACTCATTTCCCTCCATTCTGATGCTTCCATTCCACTACCAGGCTGTGCCAGGCAGTGTTCCCTTTGCCCTCCTCATGTACAATCTCTAGATTAGAGTACAATAGTTACAAACATGTAGAATAGTATATACAGCCTGAATGCAAGCCAGGGAACCCAGTCTGGTTCTCCTGGGGTTTTCCCCTCGAGCTTAGCATACCAACTCAGTCCCCCCATGGTCTAGGAGGTCTAGTGAATAGCCTAAGAACCAGAGCTCAAGGGTTGTTTCAGACACTGCCCTGATGGTTCTTTTGTTTACAATGTTTCTCTGCAGCATCCCTCTTTTATCCTTCTGAGACTTGCCCTGAACAAACTCCTGTGTATATAAACCACCAGATTAGCTAGTAAAAGTCTTTAGCTAAATTTGTGCAATCATACATAGTGTTTTAGCATTCTTTAAGTGATTGGCCTGCAATTCCTCTTAGTATTCCTCTTGAGGCAAACATCATTAGCTCTATGTTAGTGAGCAACTTGTGAATGTGAAGACTTTGTATTGCTTTGCTTAACCACATGCATTACATTGTACTTTGCATAACAGCTTGTAACTATTGTACTCTAATCTACAAATTGTACATGTGGAGGGCAAAGGGGACACTGCCTGGCACAGCCTGGTAGTGGAATGGAAGCATCAGAATGAAGGGAAATGAATAGCAGGAGGAGAATATGAGGGGGTAGTTGAATATACAACAAATACATATGTGAAATATGTTTGGTGCAGCATGGTGTGGTAGAATGGAAGGCATAGCCTCTAGGGGTCTAGAGTTCATGTTGAAGAACATGCAGATAGTGCATGTAGAATGAAGAGATTCCATCTAGAGATCTGAAGTGGTAACCTATACAAAGATGTATGGTGGACATTAGGATAAGAGTGTACCATAGTTGGTAGTGAAGTGTAGGATGAGGTGAGATTAGGTTAAGATTGTACCAAAGTTGGTAGTAAAGTGTAGGGCGAGGTGATATTAGGTTAAGAGTGTACCAAAGTTGGTAGTAAAGTGTAGGATAGCAAAAATGTGAGGTGACACTAGTCAAATTTGGTAATGAATAGTGTAGTTATAGTATGACTGTCACTAGTCAAAGTGTAGTCACTTTGGTAGTAAAAAACTATAATCCTGTAACACCACCCATCCCAGTATGCCGTCCTGTTAAACTTGGAGATGAACTCAGGGGTAACTCCTGAGTTCTTGAGTTGAGGAGGTTGGATGGAACTCAGCTTCACCTTATGTGGTGCATGTTATGGACTCACAGCCAAGAGCCTCAAGAACCCTAAGATAGGGGTACAGATAAAGACTTAGCTAAGGTCTAAGCATAAGAGATGAAGATCTAGGCCACAGGAAGGCTGATTATATAAGATGATGTCATGATAACAACATATATGACATCATAGGTCTAGAACGACCTTATCTATGACGTAGTAGCATAAGGATGCCGCATGTAGGCCTAGAACCCCTCATTAGTACTTATATAGTAAGGAACCAGGAATGGTTCCCACCTTATCTAAGATAGTATCTTACATGCACGGACCATGTAGTCAATAGGTACAAACAAAGTAGTCAGTATATATGTTATGATTCACCCTAAGCTGCCAGTATCACATTCGTTGGACTTAGACATATTTACTTTATGAGCACGTGACCGTGAGACTTAGCACATGACCAGCTCACATGATGACTGGCTACGGAGGGATCCGAGCTGTCCAGTGTCAGGCACACATATGGTAGGGGCTAGACCCTTATCTGCCTCAAGTATTTAATTACTGCGCCTCGTGGTGCTTATCCCTGATTGCTGTGCCACAAGGCACTAATGCCACACCTCATGGTGCTCTAGACTGCCTCATGCAGGCACAGTCTCCCACGAGACATCATTATGATATCATACTCTCTCACATTATGTCATACCTATGTAGATACACACAGACCAGTAGTCAATAACTACAAACATGCTGTATGGTATATATACTTGAATATGACGACCCAAGGACCTCAGTTAAGTCCTTGTGGCATTCCCCCTACTACTTGACTCTTTATAAGCCTGTGTGAGAGTAGCCTGAGCCACGCTATATGCTGGTAATAGGTTGCACTTCATAGGACTTAACTTCTCATCCTCACTCTACTCTCTCATAGTCAGGAAGTACTTAACTTCTAAAACAAAGCCGGACCCAAGGCATAACAGGACTTCATTTTCTAGGGCACCCCTTTCGTTTTTAAGTAGCCACTCCCTGTATGGGAGGATAGACTCTTAGCAACCTATTCGTGGAGTAGTCCATAACCTTGAGAGGTTTTAAAGGTTTAAACACCACGGCAAAAACTCCTTTTCTTCTATTGCTGAAAGGCGAGTCCACGTGAGGCTCATTTTTACTAGTCTATGTAATACTGGTCACAGTTGGTGCAAGAGCGGTCTTGTGCCCACCAATTGTTGACATATGAACCAAGTCAGGGAGGATATTGACCTGATTGGAATAACAGTCGAGCGAGACTAGCCCTCCCGTTTCTTACATACAAAGGATGCTCAGGGTTGCCCACCCTACCCAAACTCTTGACTGGGAAGCCAGTCACATACAAGTACGAGTCAAGGTCGAACCGGTAGACGAACCAGAGTACAAATTCGACCCCAATGACCAGGTAACGGTCAAAGTTGAAGAGGAGGAGATAGATCTTGCTTCTCTCGAACCACTCCCACTCCCTGCCACCCAGGAATTCTTCCCTGCAGAGTGGCAATACAAGTACATACACCCCACTGCCTCAAAAGAAGAAGGCAAGGTTTGATCTAGGGCCAGACGGTAGCCTAAGACAAACATTCTATGTACCCCGCGCCAAGCCTTATGGCACACCAAGAAGACTCCAAAAGGAGCAAAGGAAGTTGCTTAGAGAGAAGTGCAACAGGCCATACGATCCAAGGCCGAAGGTTCTTACTAGGAAGTAGATAGTACTAGAAGAACAATTAATCATCATTTCAGATTCTTCAGATTCAATTCCCCCCTCCCCAAAAAGAATGGATTTCACTCAGCAGATCCATGACATGCAAGTCCTGCTGGCAGGACTCCAAACGCAACTAGCAGCTGCCAAAGCACAGGCAGCAGCAGCAGAAGCAAAGGCTGCTGTGGCTGATACAGCAGCGCAAGGACCTTGAGCAGAGGTCAAAGTAACAAAAAAGGTTGACCCAATCCCAGATCCAGGGTTGTTTAACAGAGATTACTCCCACTTTGATGAGTGGTGGGTAAAAATGCAGGTTTACCTGCAAATGAATCAGGAGACCTTCATCTCAAAGAAGGAAGTAACCTTAGCTGTCTTGTCTCAGATAGGCTCAGGGAAAGAAGGAGACAAAAATGGAGCTGGCGAATGGGCCAGATTCCATATTGAGACCAAGTTGATGGACAACCAGTGGTGGACCGTCAAGGATCTGGATCAGGAGTTGTCCCACCGATTCAGATCAGCAACAAGACAGGGATGCGCATTGAGGGAACTCCAAACCCTCAAACAAGGCACTAGGCAGACAGAGGCCTACCTAACCCAATGGGAAACTCTGTACTGGTACGCCAGTATCGACGAGGTGATGGGCATTCATCTCCTAGTAAAGAATGCCCGAGAGGAGATAGTACGACACATCTCCCTCAATCTCCATGGGGACAATGCCCCCACCAACCTGGCCGATTGGATCGGCCAAGTAAGGAATGTTGGAAACACATTCGAACAATTTGAGCTCGCCCGAAGCTCTAATAAAAAATGGGGCAATAATGCGACTGCCAGACCATCCAACCGGCGTGATCCTAATGCAATGAACATCAATGCTGCCAGAAAGGGTAAGTGTTTCAATTGCAGTGGCGACCACCTCGTTTGCGACTGCAAAAAGCCTAAGCAACCTTGCAGCGACTGCAAGTTCCTTGGGGGAGGGCATCAAAAGGATTGCCCAAAATGAGGCAAATCTCGCAAGGCTCAAGCTACTCAAAAGGAGAGTAGCGATGATAGTGACTTGGACCGGGAAAGCAATAATGTCTGAGCTAGCCACAAAGGGAAGGCTAGAGAAACGCCCAAGTCCATAAACAAAATGGGCTTTGAAGAAGCGAAAGCTTACTTCACAGATGTTCTGAATGCCAAGGCAAAAGAAGCCAAGGCGGGAAAAGAATAAGGCACATAATCAGTCAGGGTGGTTGTGTAGCTGAGGACTATTTTGGACATATAAAAACAGAAAAACCCAAAAATACATATTTCAATGTACTGTTATCTGACTCGGAATCAGTAACCTATTTTGACAAGATAACTGAAGCCACAACTCAGGATGAGCCTGAGCATGCCAGATGGGAATCTGGGCTTAATTTGGCTACAAAAAAGAAAAAAAATATTTAAAGAAATCCCTGATAGGATAGTGGTCTGCTCCATGGCCACATCCGAAATAAAGTTAGGAGTAAAGGTGGCTCCATCCACAGAAAAATACTGGATGATCAGGGCAAAGGCACTTCTAGATAGTGGAGCCAACAGCATTTTCATTGACAAGCGATGGGCTCATGAAAATAAGATACCCCTGAAGAAACTAGATTGACCCATCCCAGTGTTCAATGTAGATGGGACAAAGAATAGCGCTGGGAATATTACTCATACAACAGAGTTAATCATCAACTATCAGGGGTATCATGGGAAGCTAGAAGCTGAAGTAACGGACCTAGGAAAGGTACCCATGATTCTAGGATACACATGGCTAAAAAAGCACAATCCAGAAATCAATTGTGTGACAGGGGAAGTAAGGCTGATGAAATGCCCCCAAACCTGCTACCTCCTATCCGATCACTCAGTTCTGCTGTGATGTCTAGAAGAAGAAGAAATCAAGAATGCCCCACACATGTACCATCATGTAAAGAAAATGGAGGTTGTACCACCTAAAAAGGTAGAAAAGACGGCAGAAGAACTCATCCCCAAGCAATATCATGAATACCTAGATCTCTTCACTAAGAAGGCCTTTGAATGCATGCCAAAAAGATGACCATGGGATCACAGCATTGACCTGAAGGAAGGTTTCGTACCAAAAAAGGCAAAAGTGTACCCAATGTTGCAAGAAGAAAAAGAAGAGGTAAAGGCATTCATGATGGAACAGCTCCGAAAGGGATATATCTGACCCTCTAAATCCCTGCAAACGTTGCCAGTGTTCTTCATACCTAAAAAGGAAGGGATGAAAAGAATGGTACAGGATTACTGTTACTTGAACAGCTGGACTATTCCAAATGGCTACCCCTTGCTGTTAATATCACAACTAATCAACAAGCTAAAAGGGGCTAAATTATTCACAAAAATGGATCTCCGATGGGGGTACAACAATGTCTGGATCAAAGAAGGCGATGAGTGGAAGGCTGTGTTCACAACCAAAGATGGGAGTTATGAACCCCTGGTAATGCTCTTCGGGTTAAACAACTTGCCTGCCATGTTTCAAGCCATGATGAACAACACCCTGTCAGATATGGACTCATTCATGATCATATATATGGACGATATTTTGGTATTTACAAAAAGCACCAATCAAAAGCTCCACAACTGAGCAGTTTTAAAGGTGCTGCAATGGCTGAAAGAGGCTGATCTATTTATAAAACCGGAAAAATGCTTCTTTTCGGTAGAACAAGTTGAAATTCTGGGGATGGATGTAACCAGCCAAGGAATCAAAATGTCGGATTCCAAAAAGAAAGGAGTCCTGGAGTGGCCAATCCCTACGAATGTAAAAGGAGTAAGAAGCTTCTTAGGGTTGGTGAACTTCTACCAATGATTTATTGACAAGTTCTCTGAAATTGCACAACCCCTCACCAAACTCACCAAAAAGGATAAAGTGTGGGAATGGGGGGGGGAACAGCAGAGATCCTTTGATAGGATGAAGGAAGCTTTTACCTCTGCACCAATATTAGCATATCTGGATTATGACACAAAATGTCGCCTGGAGTGTGATGTGTTCTTATTTGCGACAGGGGCTGTGTTACCTATGGAAAAGGAAGGGAAATGGCATCCCGTGGCCTTTAGTTCCCATAAAATGACAAAAGAGCAACGTAATTATTCTGTCGCCAATAGAGAGATGCTAGCCATCATTCATGCATTAGAAATCTGGCGACATTATTTAGAAGGAGCCAAACATGAGTTCAAGATCTGGACCGATGTAGGAAACCATTGTTTCCTGATGCTGAAATACCGCTGGGCCACCTCTTGCTGCACATCCTGATGATGCTTGGCGTACTTGCTCACTCTTCTGTCTGTCCTCAACGCCTTCCACACTTCCACACTTCCGCACAGTTCTTCCATTGTTGGCCGATGTCTTCTGATGCCGATGAAGACGGTCCTTGTTCCTGTCCACCTGCCCGAGTCCCTAGATCTGCCGGTGAGTGTCTCTTTAATTTTATTTACCCCTTTTATCCATCCACATTTCATTACCTTGCTTTTCCACGCACAATACTTTCTCTTCTGCCATCAGAAGACTTGTTTTTCTTCTTGGTACACCCCATACCTTGTGTCGGAAAGCTACGGCCGCCATCGGAACTACCTTATAGTATTTGGACGTATTCTTACCCACTTACAGTAGTGTTGTAAACACTAGTATTGCATTATAACATGTGCCCTGTACGTACAGGAGGATATATCTACCTTTTCTCTGTACATCCACCATGAGCACGAGTCCAATACTCGTCCCCAACTGTTCTCTCTCTCTTTCTTACCTTCCATCGTCCCGCATGTCACCGCCATCTCTTCCAAACCCATTGGAAGACTGTAAACTGTCCTAGCAACCCTGGAAGCTGTCAGAACATCCAGTTCCAGCCTGGACAGAGTTAGTTGTAAGACCTGAAAGCTTTAGACTTCTCCTCAAACCTTTGAATCCCTTGGGAAGAGCATATTGCACCATTCCCCTTTTCTATTGATTCCCCTGTCCATCCAGACAGGTTCTTCATTTTACAACTGGAGCCCACCGCGAGGGATTCAACAGAATTGAGAAGGAGGATGCTCAGGTGAACTTCGCGCCATCAAGAAGCTGAAGAACTCCTCAACAGCTTCCGTAATCTTGATTTATCTGCCAACTCTGATTTCTTCTACCTAGCCAGAACTGAACATTCTAGAAGGACTAGAAGCCACCCCTTGACCCAGGATGAAGGCTCCATCTCCTGCCAAGTAACTACCAAGGGGAATCTTAGTCCAATCCCTGACGATACGACACACTTGCACAGCTTCCACACTCCCGAGATTGAAGATCTTGTCATATATAGTCATACTTCTGAGGATACTATCAATGTTACAACACCAGATTGTGTTACATCCCCAGGGACCTCATATCTGACATCACCGATCCTTACACCAGTACTACCACAGTCTACCCCACCTGAATACTCGCCTCAGTTGCTGTTGACTCCACTTCCATCACTGTTTGCTAGCCCACTGTTCAGAAACCTAACACCCCTGGTATCACTTGGAAACCTTGAACACGAAGCGCAGAATTTGGAAGACTCCAAAGAACATACTTTACAGGAAAACTCCCAGGAACAAGAGTCTCCCTCCCTTTGGTCTCAACTCTCAGATTCACCCACTTCGCACAGTTGAACACCTTCCATTTCGTCTTCCAACACCTTTTCCACAGCTTCTTCAGACCTTTCTACTCATATCTGTCTCCTTCTGCTCCCAAACATTGGAAAAATATCAAATGCTCAAGCATTCCAGATGCTGCTCCGAGGTGCTTCCAGCGCGCCGAAGTTTGATGGGAAAAGTCATTCCCTTCCACGTTTCTTTGATGAGATTGAATATTTAGGTGCTGCCGTGGGACTGGACCCTCAAGGACACATCAAGGCTGCAATCCAGTATGCGGAACTGGCAGAAGCCGACCTTTGGAGTTCCCTTCCAGAAGCCACAGGTGGCGACTGGGATGCCTTTGTGAAGGCGGTCAAGGAATTGTATCTGGGTTGTGATGGTGCTAATAGATTTTGTGTCAGTGACCTGCAGCTCATCATACAGGAATTTCGAACCAAGCCCATGTGTAACCAAGATGATTTTGTGGAGTATCATCAGGCATTCCTTCCAGTTTCCAGCCATTTGAAAATGAACGACAAGATATCAGAATGAGAAAAGAACATTGCCTTCATGTATGGGTTCCCACTGGATGTAGAACAGAGATTGTGGGCCTGGTTAGCTATTGTCAAGTCCAACATACACCCAAACGAGCCATACCCCATGGTGGATGTGGTCAAGGAGGCTAGTTTTCTTTTGACAGGGCCAGCGCTGGCCGGCTCTGCACCCATGACATTCCTAACACCTAACTTTCCTTCCCCAACAGTTCCGGCCAACCCACCTTCTAGCTGACACATGTCACCTTCTGGCCCTACCAGACAACCATCATCAGTACCACTGGCACCCGCCGTTAAGCAAGAATTTCAATTCTTGGGACAAGGCAGTTGCGCTAATAGCTGCACATGTGCCTGGTGTGACTTATTCGGGCACTACATGTGAGAGTGTCAAGATTGCTTGGATTGGATGAACACCGGCCAAGTTATTCGAGGGCCTGATGGATGGCTATATCTTCTGGATGGAAGCCATATCCCACGGATCCCAGGTTGTGTCGGCATCAAAGGCTGTGTTGAGCGTTTGGAGGTGGAACGTGTGGCTGCTGGGACACCCTTGCTGTCCGGGTCTGGAAGTGTATCAAATGACTCCCGAGACAAGCCCCTGCATGTGACTGCCGGGATCTTGGCTATCACTTGGCCAGATGCAGACACAGACACAGTGCTCGACATTGATCCATCAGCATTTCATGCAACCGTGAACTATTTATCTTCTTGTGATATATCTGACCCGGAATTCCAACCATTCTTGGCTCAGGCGTGGGCCAATTTTCAAATGAACAAGGGATCAGGAAGCACTTCCGCCAAAGGAAAACGTGTCTGGTTTGATGGGGTAGCGGTACCGAAAATGCCACCCCTGCCTAACCCGCATGCCGCCTCTGTATCGGAGGAAATCAAGTCACCAGAAATACGTCAGGCCAGCAGCTCAGGGGCCACAGGTTCTTCTAAGCCCCATGGCCACACCCAATCTACTTCCCCTTCCGCCTCTTCTGCCTCTTCTGCCTCATCTTCCACCACACCAGCAGTACCTTATCCACCCACATTTGCTCCAAGCAGCCAGTACCACTACACATTTCCATTAGAGGATGAGACTGCACCATGCCAGGTTCTGGATAATGTACTGGGCATGCCGGTATCAGTACCAATCAAGGATCTCATAGCTGTTAGCCCCGACGTTTGAAAGCACTTTCAGGAATTGACAGCGATGAAACAGGTCTCTACTTCCTCTCCTGCCCCTACTAATGTTGTGCAGGTCAACGAGCTATCTGGCCGGGATCCAGGCGTGGTGGACCAGGAATTTGGTGACTGGGTCATTTGAAATGATGATGGGCTGATTGTTGCTCACCACCACCTCCCACTTCATTGTGTAGAGGCCCGCATCGGGTCTACTAACCAATCACTTACATGCGTTTTAGATTCCAGTTCGGAAATCATAGCCATGTTGAAGCAGATTTGGGAGAGCCTCGGTGTCCCCATCCAATCCAATCACTGCATAATGATGTCCTCCACTAACATGACTTCAGATAGCACGCTTGGAGTCATCAAAAACCTTGTATTGGACTTTGGATCAGGCCCACTACGGGTACAGGTTCAAATAGTGGAATGTGCTAACTTCGAGATTCTGCTTGGAAGGCCATTCCTCTGTGTCATGAGTGCCTGGAGCCGAGACTCACCTGATGGTTCACAGGAACTAGAGTTACGTGACCCAAATACTGGGAAGCAGTACATGCTTCCAACCCACCCATGGTCGGAAGGCTGCCCGAAATGCTGTCGGGGTATGGCGTGTTCTAACCATCACAGCATTATTGAAATGGGTTTTTGAAGATCGATGATCCGCCATTTGGTTGGGGAGATACCGTTATTCCTTCTGTTTTTAACCTCTCTGCTTGTTTCCCTTCCAATTCTTCCGATATTTCTTCCGCCTCTCATGTGTGGGCACTTTTCACAGGGCATCCACCCCGTTCAGCCTCATACAATTATCTCTCTTCTACTCGCTCTGCCCTTATGCTGGCAGCATGTTCTGCTCTTTCCAATACCCTTCACTTTGATACCCAGTCACATTCTCTTGCTTACAAACCAGTTAGCAAGAAGGTCCGTGCTGTACCAGCCCCTCTAATGGAGGAGTTCTGAGTAC
>JBBPKK010001288.1:0-10395 GCA_038089215.1 Tylopilus vinaceipallidus | reverse complement strand
GCACGGACCATGTAGTCAATAGGTACAAACAAGTAGTCAGTATATATATGAATGATATACGACACAAGGACCCAGTTAAGTCCTTGTGGTCTTTCCCTCTTACCTTCCGATACGACTGGAATACATCGGATACCCTCGGTCCTCCTTGACTCATTATAAGCCTAGTGTCGAGCAGTAGCCTGAGCCATGCTATATGCTGGTAATAGGTTGCGCTTCACAGCTGTCCTGGAAGATCCTGCTATGCATCAAGGAGGCCATCATTCAGGTGACGGAGAGTCTTGAGTTCTCTGGGATGACATGGTGATGGGGGCAGTCGCTTCCTAGACAGGAGAGCAATGGGGAGAGCTAAATCTTTTGTTACGCTAGGTACGACATAGTGCAAGCTGTAAGGCGAAGCAATACAAGGTCTACACATTCACAAGTTGCTCACTATCGTAGAGCTAATGTCGTTTGCCTTGAGAGGGATCAAAGAATGCTAAAACACTACATATGATTGCATAGATTTAGCTGGGGATTCCTCCAGGCTACTCCAGAGTCTTTAAATACATCCTGTGTACTTTAGGGCTGGTGTGAGACAAGGTAACAAAAGAAGATGCTGTGGAGAATCATCATAAGCAATAAGAACTGTCGGGGCAGTGTCCGCAACATCAGAACGTTCTGATAGAATGAAGTGGTAACTAGGAAACAGCACCACTAAGATGCCACGCGATGAGAAGGAAAAGCGAGAGTGCTTGACAAAGAACATGGACAAGTGTATACCATAGGGCTTTGAGGATGATAAGAATGAGCCCTAGGACCGATAGATGTACATATAAGCGTAAAGGAAAGAAAGGAAAGAAGAACAAGCAGAGAAAATGTAACAATATGGTAGGGGCTAGATCCTTATCTGCCTTGAGTATTTAACCACTGTGCCTCATGGTGCTTATCTTTGATCACTGTGCCTCATGGCACTCTAGACCACCTCATGATAGGCACAACTCTCATGATACATCATATGCACCCTTCTTTCTCTCACAGTATATCATAGATAGTATGCAACATGTAGATATGCACAGACCACATAGTCAATATGTACAAACATGCCCTATGGTATATATAGGATGAATATACAACCCAAGGACCTCAGTTAAGTCCTTGTGGCTATTCCCCATAATCTTAGCTCCTATAAGCCTGAAGTTAGAGTAGCCTTAGTCACATCTAGTACTGGTTTTGGATTGCACTACACCCATCCCCATCCTCTTCCAAATCTCCGCCCTCCGAATCTCCTTGCCCCTCTAATGACGCCTCTTCAGCCTCCACTTGGCACTCCTCTACCTTCACCACCACCTCCGCACGCTCCACGTCCTTGTCTTCAAACCCATTATCTGGGTACACCTCTGCCACCCTCAGCTCCATCAGCTGTCCAAGCAGTAGGTTCTGCCAGTCCAACTGCCCCTTGAGAACATCACCCAAGTCCTCTAACAACTTGGCAATGATCTTGATGGCCTCCATCAAGTCAGCCTTTGTCACCTCTGGTGCTTTCTCTGACTGGACCTTCTTCTGGACCTGCTTATTTGTGTCTGCCACATCTTTCCTCTTCCTCTTCCTTTCCAGCTTCTCTTCTCCAGGGCACTCACACTTTGCCTTCACCTCCTGGCACTCCACACACAAGGTAGACTTGCCAGTCCCTGGTGTGCAGTCCAGCCCACAGTCTTCACACCTCCAACACAATGCCAACTCGCTCATCTTTGCCTTGCCCTTTCTGGAGCTTGTCGCTCCATACTCCTGCTCTGCCTGCACCACCTCTGCCTGCTTCTTTGCCACTGCCTCAGCCTCTGCCTGCCTCTTCACCACTGCAACCTTCTCTGCCCTCACCTGTGCAGCCTCCTCCTCTGCCTTCTTCTTTCTAGCAGCCTCCTCTGCCTTCCTCTGCTCCTCCACCTCTTTTTTTGCATTCCTACATTGCCTCTGCTCCATGGCCTTGGCTTTCCACAGTGCATTGTCATCATGGTCATTCTCCATGAGGTGCACATTGTCCCATTTCTTGATATTGGTGTAGGCAGACATGGGAGGTATTAGTAGTGGGTGATGAAGAAAATTTTCTGGCTAAGGCTCAACTTATATAACCCATGTGTTCCACACTCAGCTATTTCAACTCCAACCAGATCAATAAAGTCACATGAGCCAAAGTGGCCTTCAAGGGTTCAGGCCTAAGAGGGAGATACTGTCATATTCCAAAATCTACCAAGCACAACTCTGACATATCTGGTACCAACCCTGGTACCAACTCCAGTTTGATCTCTGTTATCTCTGTACTTATGACACTTGGACTTGTAGTTTAGTAATACCCTGTGACCCTCTCTCTTATGTTCCATTTCATTACTCATTTCTTATGTTCCATTCTTGGCTTAGATATCTCCAAGACCAGTGCTTGCCTAGGAGCACAGCTCTGAGGCAATGCCTGGCACATATTTACCTCTGACCCTCCAGTATATTCTGTCATCCAACATCTGGACTTAGTAATATGATTTCCCTCCATATATACAGTGACCTCAAAAACCCTTTCCATGCTGACCTTGATAGTAGTGTGTGGAGCACACTGCAAACCAGCATGGGAATTTCACTTAGTTTTGGTGAAGACATAAATAATACATACTCTCAGCTACATAACTTCCCCCTATGTCATGTGATTTTATTGACAGGATGTGAAGATATGGTCAATTTTAATTAGCAATGTCATGAAAAGAGTTTTTGAGCTTTTTAACCAGTAACTGGGATTTCATTCAAATCATTGAATAGTAGCCACTATTTTCTAGTACAAACAAAGATATACATATAATTAGTATGTCTGAGTGTAAAATAGTTCCCACACTTCTTGATTTTCAACCACTATCATGATTAGATCTCTCTACCTTGCTCAACAAAGCATTATCCTTTCTTTGCTTGATGCTGGCCATTCTGAAGAAGCCATTGCCAAGCAAACTGGTATTAGCTCTTATACTATATCCAAACTTTGCTTCAAAGAACATTCTGGCCTTCCTAAGGCCATTGGGAGTCATTCTACTAAGCTTTTTTCTACCAATATTTGTTATGCTCAACATCTTATTACCTCTGGCAAGGCTGAAAATGCTGTTCAAGTCATCAAAATCCTTACCAATATTATCAACCAGCCTCTCTCTGCCAATACAATCTATTCCCACTTGAAGAAATCTAGTATAAAAGCTGTGGTCAAGTCCAAACATCCCCTTCTCTCTGCTAGACATCACAAGACTTATTTGGATTTTGTCTACACCCACAAGGATTGGACTATGGAGGACTGAAAGAAGGTGATATGGTCTGATGAGACTAAGATCAATCACCTAGGATCAAATGAACATGAATGGGCTTGAAAAAGGGCAGGTAAGTGGCTGAGTGATAGGTTGGTAGTTGGAACCTTCAAATTTAGAGAAGGTTTTTTGATGATGTGGACCTGTATGACTTGGAAAGGGATTAGTTTTGCTACCAAGATTAATGGTAGGATGGATGGGAATCTCTATCTTCAAATTTTAAAGAATGACAGCATTTTCAGCCTTGCCAGAGGTAATAAGATGGTGAGCATGACAAATGTTGGTAGAGGAAAGCTTAGTAGGACAACTTCCAATGGCCTTAGGAAGGCCAGAATGTTCTTTGAAGCAAAGTTTGGATATAGTATAAGAGCTAATACCAGTTTGCTTGGCAATGGCTTCTTCAGAATGGCTAGCATCAAGCAAAGAAAGGATAGTGCTTTGTTGAGTAAGGCAAAGAGATCTAATCATGATGGTGGCTGAAAATCAAGAAGTGTGGGAACTGTTTTACACTCAGACATACTAATTATATGTATATCTTTGTTTGTACTAGAAAATAGTGGCTACTATTCAATGATTTGAATGAGATCCAAGTCATCAGTTAAAAAGCTCAAAAACCCTTTTCATGACATTGCTGATTAGAATTGACCATATCTTCACATCCTGTCAATAAAATCACATAACATAGGGGGAAGTTATGTAGCTGAGAGTATGTACTATTTATGCCTTCCCTAAAGCTAAGTGAAATTCCCATGCTGTTTTGCAGTGTGCTCTCTATACTACCATCAAGGTCAACATGGAAAGGGTTTTTGGAGTCACTGTAAACTTCATAGAATATGCCATGTATTTCTTCAGTTTGAATATCAACAGAACTAGATGTTCTCCCACCTCACCTTTGGTTGTCGTTGCATGACTACCAACTCCGACCTCTGACCTCTCTGCAAATCTGGGACCAAGTCAAAGCAAGGGCACACCACATACAGTGAAGCCAAGTCCTGTCTGACCCCCTCAACTCTGGACCTTCGGAGTTACCCTGAGTGCATCGCTCAAGTTTCACACCTGCAATCCCTCTTAGTATCCCTTTCAAGGCAAACATCATTAGCTCTATGTTAGTGAGCAACTCATGAACATGGAGATTTTGTATTGCTTCACTTTGTAGCTTGCATTGTGTTGTACCTTGTGTAACAAAAGATTTAGCTCTCCCTATCACTCTCCTGTCTAGGAAGTGACTACCCCCATCACTGCATCCCAAAGAAGCCAAGACTCTTCATCATCTGAATAATGGCCTCTTCACTGCATAGCAGGATCCTCTAGATCAGCTGCATCCCCTGCCAACCCTAGATATCACCCAAACCTCCCACCTATTAAAAGGGGAGTAACTTACAAACCAGTACAGCAACCATGTGTGGTACCAGCCCCAGCAGAATCATTCTTGACAACAGAACACTTAGCAAGAGTGCTTTAGCCTACCAGCCAGCCCCTACCACCATCCCAGTCAAGCAAAGGTAGCAGCTCTGCCAGCCCTCCCTCTTTGCCCCCACCTATTCACATTGACACCCCCCTGTTACGCAAGGTATGATGTAATGCAAGCGATGAAGCAAAGCAGTATGAAGTCTCCACGTTCACAAGTTGCTCACTGATGTAGAGCTAATGACATTTGCCTCGAGAGGGATACTAAGAGAGATTGCAGGCCAATCGCTCAAAGAATGCTGAAACACTACATATGATTGGCAGATTTAGCTGGGGATTCCCCAGGCTAACCTCTCAGTCTTTAAATACATCCTGTGTACTTTAGGGCTAGTATGGGATCAGGATAAACAAAGAAAGTGCTGCAGAGAAGCATCGGAAAGAATAATAACTGTCTGGGCGGTGTCCGCAGCATCAGAAGATTCTAGAAGAAGGGGTGATAACTAAGGGATGACACTGCCTAGGTGCCAAGCAATGAGAAGGAAGACTGAAAGTGAAATACACAGAACACAGATGAGAGCAAACCATAGGGCTCGGAGGATGATGAGGGTGAGCCCTAGGATGGATAAGTGTACATACAATCATAAGGGGAAGAAAGGAAAGAAGAATAGATGGAGAAAATGTAACATTACCCCCTCACTAAGGTGGAGGTACCACTTCTGATGCATTCTTTTAATTTCCAGGTGCACTGGCAGCCTTTCAATCCCCTTCCTCTCTTTGTTCCCCATCCTGTTCAAACCAATCAGAGGTAGAGTCTCTGTCATACCTCTCGTTCCAGGCATCCTCCTCTCCTGATACCGGCGCATTTGCTTCAAGGGGGAAGGTCATCTCCTGAAAAGGACAGTTTGCCACAATGTGGCCTAAGCAGTCGCAATGGTTGCAGTGACAATTGGGGCAGGACACTTGGGCATGACCAGGAGATAGGTTGTTGCAGTAGGGGCAGTGGTATCGAGGGCAGTATATCCTCCAGTGGTCCGAGGCTCCACAAACAAAACATGTCCTATCAGGGGGACCCATAACAAGGGGGGAAGGTGAAGACAGGTGAACAGGGAGAGACACAGCCTCGTTGTCAATGAAAGGGGAAGAGGGGATGGTTTGGGTATGAGGAAGTCCCCTCTAGTTGGTGTGGATGCTGGCAAAGGGGGATGAGCACTGCCTGTCCTGAAAGAACTGTTGTCATTCGGCTTCCTGGACGTCAGATGGAAGGAGGGGTGGAGAGGACAGGCGATCGGCTAAGGAGATGGAGGTACCTCGAGGGATGGAATCTCTATGGTAGCTGGGAGGGCAAAGGTAGTAGCGGAGGTTGGGGCCAGAGAGAAGTTCAAGGATGGGGCGAATGTGGGGGTGAAGGAGGTTAGGGGGCAGGAAGTTCAGCAGCGTACCAAGTCCTTCGGTTGCTAATAGGTCTAAAATGAGGTTGCCGGATTCCACCATCCCTTGCGTCAGGGAATTGTATGCCTGAGAGCATGATTCAGCAAGGGGGAAGTTAGTGAGGTGGAACCAGCTGAGGGCAATGGACCAATAGACATTAGCAAGTGGGGGGAGAAGGGTGGTTCCTGGGAATACAGTGGACTGTTCCAGGGCAAAAGTGAGTGTGGGGCTTTCTAGAATGGTGGCTAAAACGATACAAAGCCGGTCAACTGGCAGACAGTTGAGATGGATGGAAAAGTCTTCAGGGATGGGGAGGAGTGGCGAGTTGGCGGGCAGGGGGGAGGTATGGGAGTCAGGAGAAGCAGATGGGGAAGAGATGTAAGACGACAGAGATGACATGTTGTCAGTTGGAGAAGGAAAGTGATGGGGGGAATTCCAGGGGGTGGTCGGACTTATAAGCATTGAGAAGTTTCTGGGAATGTTCCAAATTTTCTTTGTGTTCCCAGGTGTCTTCAGCCGATGAATATCCCTTTCATCTGACTAGAAATTGTCTTCTTTGGCATGATCCACGATGAGCTAGAATTATTTCGATTTCATATTCTTCATCTCCATCTATATTCTCTGGGGGTGGTTCTAGAAATGGAGTTCCATGTTCAGTAGTAGTTCTGAAAGAGGACAGAAGAGAAGCATGGAAGACAGGGTGAATTTTCCAGGTTGGGGGGAGTTTCAGACGATAGGTGAGAGGAGAGATGACTTTTTCTATGGGGAAGGGACCATGGCGTTGTTGGGAGAGTTTAGGGTGTGTTCCAGGGAATCAGAGATTTCTGGCCTCTAGCCAGACTCTGTCTCCTTGTTTCCAGGGGACGAACTTGGAGCATACTCTGTCCTTCATAATTAGGCAAGCTTTTTCGTGTGCGGCAAGGACTTCTTTCCTTGCTTCTTCTAGGGCGGTCATTCGTTGTTCTAGGGCAGGGAGGAAGGTTTTTCCCAGGGGTGGGTATGAGTCCCATCATGAGGTAGAATGGCGATTGGTGGGTGGAAGAGTGGGGGAAGGAGTTGTGTGCAAATTTGGCAGTAGGGAGGAATTGAGACCAAGACGTGGGAGAACCTTGGCAATAGATGTGGAGGTACGTTTCTAGTTCCTGATTGAGACACTCAGTTTGGCCATCGGTTTGAGGGTGGTAGGGAGAAGGTAAGGCTACATCATACTGGAGGAGTCTAGCCAGTTCTAGGCTGAAGGCGGATGCGAATTGGGGCCCTCTATTGGAGATGACTCTGTCATGGAGTCCAAATCGGGGGTAAATGTGGTGGAAAAAGAGTGCTGTGACGCCTGCTGCATCAATGATTTTGGTACAAGGGATAAAAATACCCCCCTTTGAGAGTCCATGGTCGACCATGACCAAAATAGAATTGAAGCTGTCAGAAGGGGGCAGGTCCATGATAAGGTCAAGGGAGATCTGTTGGAAGGGGCAAGTAGCAGAGGAGGAAAGGGGGGATAGTGCAGGGACAGTTGGATGAGTGTTGACCTTGTTGGCTTGACAGGTGGGGCAGCCCAGGACATATTTGCAAACAAAGGAGGTGAGGCCTGGCCACCAATAGTCTCGCTGCACCAAAGCCTGGGTGCAGAAGATGCCACCATGTTCAGAACTGGGTAAGGAGTGCAGGTGGGCAACAAGATTGTGGCAGAGGAGGGCAGGAATGTAGAGGCGGCCTTGGTAATATAACTGGTTGTCAGTGTAGGACCAGTCAGAGGGGTGAGAGTGAGCAAGAGGGGTGTCCGAGTTGGCAAGGCATTGCAAGGCAGTGAGGACAAAGGGATCGGAGGGGGTGGAAGAGGCGAGTTTAGAGGTGATGGAGGCATCAAGAGTTCAAACAAATAGGTGATTTGGGAGGAGTGTGACATCTTCATTATCAGTGACAGTGGGAGGATAGGAAAACTGTGATAGGGTGTCAGCTGGGGTGACCTGGGAGGTGGGGACATGTTTGAATTGCAGATCAAAGTCCTGAAGGAAAAGGAGCCATCTGGCTTGGCATCTACTCAGATGTTGAGGTTGGTGGAAGTAAGAGAGGTTTTTGTGGTCCATAATGACAGTGACTGGGTGTCCAGTACCACAAAGGTAGTGTTTCCAGGCTGTAAGTGCATGGATAACAGCCAGAAGTTCCCTATCATAGATGTCATAGTTCCATTCTGCCTGGGAGAAGGTTTGGGATAGGTAGGCACAGGGGTGGAGGTCGCCATTGTCGTCTGCTTGGAGTAAGATTCCTCCAGAGGCTACGAGGGAAGCGTCGGTCATGATGGAGAAAGGCTTGTTCAGGTCAGGCATGGAGAGGATTGGTTGAGAAGTGAAGGTGGATTGGAGGGAACGAAAGGTGGTTTCTTGATCAGTATCCCATTTCCAGGTGGAGGAGGATTTTGTGAGATCAATGAGGGGGTGAGTGATGGTGGAGAAGTTGGGTATGAAATGTTGGTAGAAGTTGCAAAAACCCAGGAATGATCATACTCCCTTAATATTGGAGGGGGGTTTCCAGGAGGAGATGGCATTGAGTTTAATAGGATCAAGGTGGACTGAGTTGTGGTGAACTACCATCCCTAAGTATTCCATGTGGTCCTGGTCAAAGGAGCATTTGGACAACTTCAGGTACATCTTCTCTTCCCTTAGTCGTTGCACAACTCACTGAGTTTGCTCTTGGTGGAGGAGGAGGTCGTTGGTTCCAAATCCTAGGTCATCCATGTAAATCTTTAACCATCCCTCTGCAATCATATCCCAAAAGATGTGCTTCATGAGGGCTTGGAAATGAGATGGGGCATTAACAAAACCGAAAAACATGACCAGTGACTCCCAGAGCCCTTCTGAGTTTACCCAAGCCATCTTCCAAATGTTGTCCTTATGGATGCAGACATTGTTGTAGCCCCATCAGATGTCAAACTTGGTGAAGTATCTGGCATTTTTAAAACCATCAATGAGATTGGAAATGAGGGGGAGAGGGTAAGCATTCTGGACAGTGTGTGAGTTAAGGTATTGGTAGTCCTGGCAGGGGCGAAGTTTGCCATCCTTCTTTGCTACAAAGGAAAAGGGGGAGGCTTGGGGGGAGGTTGACTGATGAATCTTTCCAGCTTTAACATTTTCTAGAGTGAATTCCTTGCAGGCTTTTTGTTCTTCCAGATTGAGCGGGTATATCTTAGCGATCTTTGGGGTGAAGTTGTTGTTCAGGTTAATACGGAAATCCCATTCTCCTCAAGAAGGGGGTAGTTCACCAGGAGGGGGTTCTGCGAAGACATTGGCAAATTCTTTGTATGCGTTAGGAAGGGATACTTCCTCCTTTGCAGCCATTATGGCAAGGGAGGTAGAGAGGGTTGTTTTATTCAGATATTGGTCAAGATGGGAAGGGGGTAGGGGTGATACTGGTTCATCTAGGACTAAGCACTGTCCTGTTCTCCAGTTAATCATTGGGTTGATTTGTTTCAACCATGGCAGTCCTAGAATGGCTTTCTCCTTTCCTAAGTTGGTTATGAAAAACATCTGGTTATGGTGGGTAGATTTGGGCAGGGATACTTTGAGGGTAGTTACAAAACATATGGTTCCATCAGAGTTTTTAGTTCTGTCAACATTGTGAGTGATGATTGGTTGGAGGAGATGGGAGAGGAGGAGGTGATTGCGGCAGACTTGCTCCCAGGATATGAAGCATCCTGTAGCTCCACTATCGATAAGAGCATGGAGGTCAACTTTGGCTTTGTTCCTACATTGTAAATGAATGGGTAGACGCATAGAAGATTCATTTGTATTGGTAGTGTACATGGGAGCAACATACTGGGAAGAAATCATTGACTTTCTTTCTTTCCAAGCTAAAAACCCAAAGTAGAAGTGGTGGCCAGGGCTTCCTCTTCCTCCTTGTAATCATTATTGTGACAGATGCGAAGGTTCCTTAGGATGAGGTCATGAGATATTCCCTTTGCTCTGAGGGAGTTGACATAGGCGAAAATGGAGTTGTCTGGGTTTCTAACTGGTTTGATGGGTGAGGCAGGGGTCATTTCTGTGGCTCTGACTTGTACAGGGCAACTGGGGTTTCTGGGAGGTCTGGGAGGCACAGCTCCGGCATGATGGTTCAACGATCTGCAGCCCTTTTGCTTACAGTGACTCCAAAAACCGGCCCAATGTTTGATTCCAATCCAGTGTATGAAGTATACTGCAATTACATAAACAAATTACACTTTGCTTTGGTGGAGTGTATTGTAGTATGGACCCTTGGCTACACG
>JBBPKK010001287.1:0-10398 GCA_038089215.1 Tylopilus vinaceipallidus | reverse complement strand
GGAGGCGCTGGCAGTCGCGAACGTCGGAGGAGACGAGGAGCGCGAGGGGGGTGCAGGCAAAGGTGCGGCCCCAGTTGAGGAAGCGGGACGGGTGCATGGGTGGATGGGCTGGGCCACGCTGGCTGCTCTGCAATTTATACGACCACTGCAGTCGGGGCACGGCCGTGGCCGAGGAGAACGGCCAGGTCCGATCTCATAAAAATATTCAGACGTCACCGAGCTCTCACGTAACAGATCGGTTAGGCTAATTCAGAAAATCAAACACGACTCGGCTCCACTCCTGCCCCTCAAAGAACAGCACCCCCCGCACCTCCGCGCTGTCCATCTCCAGCCCCAGCTCGAACTCTGCCCCACCGTCAGCGCGAGCCCCCCCCGGGTAGTCCGATTCCCTTACCTGTATAGAACCCGTCCGGCTGCGGCACGCTCGCGTTCTTCTGGAACGTGGGTAACGAGCTCAGATCCACCGTCCATTTGCAGAGCTCTGTCGTCTCGCCCTGTGGCATAAAACGTCACTTCACGTGCGTGTGACGTGTCAGTCCCACTCGCCTCGTCCGTGTATCGCATCACCTTGTCCAACTCGGACGTGTACAGGACCGCCACGAAATTGCAATCTGTGGAAAGCACGTCATCCGTCCGTCCCCATCGAATAGCTCCCGTTCAGCCCGCACCGTGGCTGTTCTGTGAGAATTTGCTACGGCGAAAAGATTTAGGCTGATGCACACACGCTCAACGCGACCACTTTCCGCACCAAAACTTGGTCTTCACGCGTTGCCTGCCCAATCCGTCCCATCAGTCCTCGCACGCCAATAAAGTGTGACAACGCTTACCCTTTTCGCAGGATCGCTCCCTTCATCACCAGATATTGCAGCCTAGGCCCGCACGTGGTCTCTGTTCAGGTCACCTAACATGAACGCGGAGCGCTCCTACCGGTTCTCGCATATCGCCACGCTCGCGCTGTTCTCCTTGATGTACGCGGGCCGCTTTAGCCAGTCTTCGGGTTCTGCTGGAAGTTTCACCTGTGTGCCTGTCAACGCGCGCGCCCCACTTACGACACCACCGCGCTCACTTTCATAATGTACGCCCGTGGCGCAATCATCGTCGATACGATCGTCTTGCGCGAAAGTCCGTACTGCGCGGCCCCTCGCACGGTGGCCGTATCAGCATCAGATGGCCGTGCGATTACTTTAATCTTGCCAGAGAACATGGCCTGCTCTTTTCATTTAGTCGCTTGCGAATACCCCTTGCCACACGGAAAACCTGCCTCCACTTTTCTGAAAAGGTACTCGCTTCCAGCAAACCCTCCCACGAGAAGCAACGCATCAATCCGTTGCTGGATTTTGCCCGCCTGGTCCTCGATCATCTCCAGCACCTATAGATCCGAAATCAACCTTTATCGGTCCTGACGCCACATTTCGCCCACCTGATTGACAACGGGGTCAAACACTTCCCGGCGAATCAGAATTCCCGGTATCGCTAGTTCACCATTGATCAAGCCCACCGACGGGTCATGCGGGTCTTGCGGATTAAAACACGTAAAATGGAAGTAGGTCTCTGCGGGATTCTCGTTCAGACAAGGTATCCGCGCATTCCCCACGCCATGAGCTCATACCGTCATCGACTTCGCCGTTGAACGCCAGCTTGTCCGTCTGACTGAACGCGTGCATGAAATACGCCAGACTAGCCGCATCCAGATGCACGGGATGATCCGCCAGCAGTGTCTTGACCAGCTCCTTGAACCGAAGATCCAAAAAGAGCGAGCCACAGTTCGCCCCCGAGCGTGCGCACATCTCGGCGATCTCGAGATTCCCGTTTTGCCCTACCTGTCCTATGATCTTGTAACACGCCAGGTCCTGTTGGGCCAGTCACACCCACGGCGACAAGCACGAGAAAAGAACAACGTACGACCGTACCGCCTCCTGCATCGCAAATCATAAAGTTCTGGCTCGGGCGCAATTTATGCAAGTCCGTCAGACGGGAACAATGAACTGCCGCAGCCTCGGGCTCACTAAAAATAAACACCAGGTCAAGAGGGCAGTGACAGAACAGAGAGGCCTACGTGATGATGCGCAGACGATCGCGCCAATGAATGTCTCCCGCGTGCGCGGATTGGACGAGCCCGGCCTCGATGGCGGCTGCCCGCATGAGATCACACCCCTTGGCGTCCCACGCCGCGGGACAGGTCACCACGACGTCGGCGGCGTCTATCGGCCGTCAGAAGTGCCGCGCGGAGCACGGGTGCAAAGTGCCTACTCAAATCTGCAACCGCCCCTATCTCTCGGGTGATTGCCTCCTTTGCATATTCCCACAGACAGGTCAAAAAGTCGACGATCAGGTTCATGGCCGTCTTGTTGGGCTGTGCGCGGGCGTGAGTGAGAGACAGATGTACCCGAAAGCAACGTGGACGTGCCGGAAGTTGTGGCAAGCGCGGGTCGATGGCGCTCTCGTCCCGCAGCACGCGCGGCTCGAGGAACAGCTTGAACCTGGACAGATGAAAAAGGGAAAAGCCCGATCGAAACGTGAAACAAGATCACGAAGAAGCGGGCGCACCATTCACACCGGACCGTGCCTGGCATGGGGCTCGCGTTCTTGGCCTCGAGGCCCCATGCCAAGACCTGCCCGTGCTCGTCGTAGAGCAGACACGTCGGCACTTTGCGAAACGTCTCAAACGAGCCCGGCCAGTGCAAGATCTGCTGTATCACGCCGGAGGCGATGCGCGAAGACGCATACGCCTGTGTGCGTGTGGATCCGGTCAGCCCCGTCGTCCTGCGCGTGCGGGTCCCTCGTGACTCACCACGCCCGAAAACGTTGTGCCTGGCGACGCGGGTGTCACGTCAGCGGGGCCCGCCGCGGTAGAACGCACGCACGCACCAAAGTCGATGGAGATGGACATCCGGCCCTCGTCGATGGGCGCGCTGATGCTCAGGTCGGTCCTGTGCGCCGAGGTGAGTGTGTGCGTCATGCTGGCCACGATGGAGGGCGAGGTCGTCGCATGCCGGGGCGGGACGTGGACCGGGCTCGGTTGGTGCAGCGACGTCGGCATCCCTGCGAGGCGCACCTCAGCACACGCTACCGGGAGTGGGAAAGGGCATTCCGCGCACCGTGCTGCATGCCGCCCGGCCCAGCAGGCAGGGGCGAGGAGGGCGACCCGTAGCCCCACTGGGCGCCCGGCAACGTGCCGACCGAGGCGTGGTTGGGGTGGAAGCTCGGCGGGGGCGGCGACGGGCCCGTCGTGGGGGTCAGGAGCGGCGACTTCTCGAAAATCTGTGCGGACGGGTGGGGCGCCGGCTGTTGCTGCACGATGCCGCCCGGGCTAGCAAAGGGCGGGGGTCGGTTGGCATACTGGTCGTCCTGCTGTGCCGGCTTGCCGCAGCAGCCCATGGTGTTGCGAGGGAGGCGTGCAGCACGCGCCCCAGCACGGGGCTGGTGGGCGCTTGCGGGACCAATATGGCAGTGCGGACTGCCGCACTGCAAGCGACGCCGGTGCGTCCAGGATCGTCGTCCAAAGAATGGCAGCGGCGTCGGCGCCGTGTGGAGAACCGATGGACATCCAACTACACAACGGAACCGCAGGGCTTTCCTGCACAAGACACACAGCGACATCGTCGTGGTACATTGTCCTCTCCACTTTCCGCACTCACGACCATCTCGCAGCGTGCCGCCGTGTCGACGGGGGAGAGTAGCCCGATATCTCCCAGGACGCGTCTTCTGGCACGAGTCATCGGTAGAGCGGGCCCAGCCGAGAAGCCAACCTGAACCAGCCACGTCAAATCCCCGAACCTCCGGTGAGCATGGCGCCACCCCTCAGCTCCTATTCCCCCCCCGAATACCCAGGCGAAAAAAATGACATCAACAATTCGCTGCCACGGTCATCTATATCAAACCTCATCGATGGCGTGTATGAACGTGAGCATAAAGGAAAACGCCGACCTGTCCGTGCAACACGTCGCGGGATATTGTGGCAGCTGCTCAGATAACACCACGGCCACGTCTTGATGGCTTCTCATGAGATTCGAACGGAAGCATGCCGGGCTGCCACGCGCTCTTGTGTGAGCGTCATGCATGAAAGTTGAAACGGACACAACAAAAGGAAACACCCGAGGACACCGCCCACCATCCATACTCCGGCCGAGGTGAGTGAAACGGGAGTCAACCAGCGCAGCCGTGTCGGCCGCATAGGAGATGGGGCACACCGTACGGCAATGTTCATGTGGGATCCCCCAATGCGGCGATGCCGCGTGAATGGAAATAAAATAAAGAAAAAAAAAAATAGATATATCCATCTCCGGAGCGCAAAGTTCCGCCTCGGACAGCAAGACGTGTGGGCTCTCGTCCGCTGACCGTTGCAGTAATCAGCCATTCGCAAAGAAAAGAATATCACCGACCACTCCCACAACAGGGGCACTCCACATCGCAGCTATGGTGGCTGAATCGCCGGTCAGAAAACGTCTTTAGCACCGAGGCGTGGCATGTGTGGGTACGTCTTCCCGCAAACACGGCTGTGGGAGGGAGAAGACGACCAATGAAAGCCATCTGGAATTGACGGGCTCGTCTGGGAAGCGTTCGTTTTTTTCATTTCATTTCTCCATCGGGGTTCACCCACGAAAAAGAAAAAAGAGCGCGGAGAGCACAGGTGGGCGGACCATGTGAACGTACCGCATCATGGCGGAAGAGTCCTTGTCAACATTAATCTGATCGGGGATTCTGCTATGGGGATTCTGCTATGAATCTGGTTATGATACGATGGTCGTGTGGCCGGCGTAATCCGCGGGCGTAGGTAGAAGTTACGGCGGCGAGGAAGCTGCCATAGCACTGTCTTTCACTAAACCGTTAATGGATTTTCTCCTCGAAACTGGTGGGATCCGATACCCCGCGGCATCGTCCGCGCATTACAAACGTCTTCCTATGAGGTCGAAGGTGGTGGAACGAGGTCAAGGTTGGGTGCGAGTGTTCGCGCGCTTCCGCGAAGGTTTCGAGTCCGATTCAAAGTCCCTAACCCCAAATGCCTCTCAACATCCACACAAACGGCCCGGAACTTGCATGCCCCCCCCCAAGTACGCCCACACTCTCAAAGCCGTCGCCGCTGCGTGGCCCACGGACCCCTTCCGCCCCAACGTGCAGCTCAAACATTTCCTCGACGCCCTCGCGGCCCACCCACGTCTCACCCCGGGCGCAGTACGAGCCGCAAAGACGTTGCTGGACGACGGCGTGCAGCATAGAGTGAGCGTCTTCGCAACGGCCGTTTCTGCGCCATCTGAACCCCCCTTCTCAGTATCCTCTATCTAAAAAGACGCTAGAGCCTGCCTCGATGCCCAAACACTACGAACGGCTAGTCCACGGATACGAAAGGAGCGCACAGGGCATACGCCGGCCCTGGTGGCAGGTCTTCTTCGGCATTTGGAGATAACCCGAGTCATTCTGTATCTCACCTTGCCACTCGGTTCTGTGCTCCAACGTCACTCGTCACCTGTGTCCTGCCTGTCTCGACGCACGGATGTTGCGTTCCTGACGTTGCGTTCCGGTGGTTTGGAACAGAGCAACTGATATATATCTTTTCTTCAAACGGGGTCAATGATACGAGATCTTGATACAGTGCCCTGTCATGACCGATACGGTTCCCTCCATTCCATCCGGAAGTTGCCGCAACCCGCCCCTACGGCTCCGAGGAAATCGCAGGAGGACGCCGATTCATTGCGCCGCTCCTAAACGGATTTGTTCGCTGATGCTGGCCCCTTATGCTATGTGTCCTCTCCCGATAGAGAGCGTCTTTCTCACCGTATTTCAATCCCGGCCCGCACTAACCCCATTATCGGGATCAGCGTGAGCCAAAGTGGATCCTCAGGGATGTGCGTCACATTCCAGGGACGACGCGAGCGTAAAAGGATGACCCCAGACGCATATCAATGAGACGAAATGGAGATGGCGAAGCATCTCGGGAGCTGCCTTTTCTGGTTCACGTATCACCCACATGTGTGCAGGCAAAAAATGGTTAGCACTCGACGCCACACTTCTGTTGTACGAATCACGTTGCAAGGATCGTGTGCATCCCTTCAAACTTGATCATCAATTCTCGCCCGCGGTCTCGTCACGTTTCCTCTTTCAGCCTAGACAGACCACGGTCAGCGATGCCGTCGCACGACCCACTGGCGCAACGCGTACGTATTTATTCCACTAACACCAAGTCTTTCCCTGTTCGCCTGGCGCTGCATCATGACGTATGTTGCAAGGCGACAGGTCTTGACCCTGAGTCTTGATTCCTAGCATCTCCGCGTCTGACAGCCTCTCACTGGCAGTGCCAGACCGTGGTTCTGTTTCATCTGCTTCGCACTCGTATTGACGCGCTCCGCCAGGCCCTGACAACCTTAACCCGGCGTTTCGGTGTTGATTCGGCGGTCTTTGCGTGTCCCTTGGGATCGCAATGGAGAGTTATCTCAGCAAACGCAACGTTTTCCTGAACCGGCGCAATGATCCCTTGCTCGGCATCGCCGACGGGATCATCCAATGCGCCGACCCGGATTGGGGTGTTGGCGAGGTCGACGGAGTTGCAATCGCCTAGGTGACCTCCGGTACATTCGGAGAGCGGCGGGTGTCGTAAGTGCTGTCCTTGGAGTCGTTTATACCCGATGCCAGCCAGCTGACACCCGGAGCTTTGCGCACGGAGATTGCCCCAGATACGTTTTCCTGACGAAAGGATCGGATGGCAACCCAGTTGGTCAGGTGGTCTGTGTCATCCGCCAGCGCAAGTGACTAGGCTGTGAGCGGTTTCATATATGGCCTTAGGGGGAGCGGGAGGGTAATCGACTTGAGTTATGCCCCGGACCTTTTGCATGCGCTGTCGACGAGCATCCATACAAGCAATCTTGGGATCTCGTGCACGTCGGCATCGAGTTGTACAGGTAGAGACACATGAATAGGAGGTGGATGAAAACACCATGCACGATGAGTTGTCGCAAGCGTAGTCGTGAGACTACTAAAGTGGCGGAGAACAGCTACACGCCGATGATGATCCCACGTTGCTCCGAGAGTTGCTCATTCTCAACTTCAAGGTCAATTATGAGATGCCGCTCAATGCGGAACTCTCAAAGAATAATTGATTATCCACCGGCACATTCCTGTCATAATCAACGCAACCATTACATATTGTGCGTCGTAGATCGGTCATGAACTACCACTCATGCTCCTTCCGTGAAGAGCGCATCAGACACATCTCCCCAGAGCATGACTGCCATGAGTCCAGATGACACCCTAACTACTCCTGAAACGTTTCTTTGCGGCGAACCGGATCATTCCAGGCTCTGGAAGAGTAATGACTTTGATCCATTCGTAGCAATGCTGCTTTGGTATCTCGGCGGTATCTCGGCGGCTCTCCTTCGATGGCGCAGGAAGATAGACCGAAATAAGTAGCAGGAAATGTCTGCCTGATTCTCCGACGATCTCGCTCGAGCACGGCGCGGAGCGACAGCATATAATATTGGGTCTTGTCCCACTTGGTCATCCGATATTTTCCCCTCGTGTGCAGCAATGCCTGCAGGCATGACGTCAACATTGTTGTGAAGCATATCCCCTTCTGACAGCTTACAGTAACCAAGCAACTTCACAGGACACAATTCCCTAGTGATCGGCTTTCTTGGCTGGAAATATGAGTAAGTACATCACCGCGTGCTGGAAGCATTTGCTCAGTAACACTGCCCGCCCGCGAGATTCCACTGAGGTGAGTTGTCAGTTGGATTAATACGGGCATGATGTCTCATATACGGCCAGCCTTGTCACTGCTTGTGAGTCAAAATCCCCGCTTCTGTTCGGGTAACAGCATCGGTAACTTCCACGCAGGCGCGCAGTTGACCAATGGTTGCATCAAGCTTGCACCGGCACACGGGGCCGAGCAAGAGCACTTGTTGCGTTACTCTTCTCCGATCATGATCCTTCAAGTTTCATTTACGCCTGCAGCGTAGGAGCACACGACCCCATACCCCTTCGTGATCGGTGAGTTCCGGCACTAAACCCCCACCGTCTCCACCACCGCTCCATTCCCGAACGCTGCCGCATGCACACCCTGACGAGGTTCGATCTCAGTTGCCAGTGACGCTCGTCCAGACCCAAAAATGTTGTTCACCGTGCTTCGCGCTTCGTGCGAGCCATTAAATCCAAATCCAAAAACGAGGTCCCACACGAGGGCGCTACAAACACCACCCCAGCATGCCGTCAGAAACGTAGCGCTTCCGCCTGTGTATCCTGCTGTGCCGGCCTTGTCGGGTACCCATGTGCGAACCCACTCAGCTCTCTTCCCAGCAAGGGCCCAGCGAAAGAGTAAAGAGCTATGTTCATTCAGCCGTCCAGCCTGCCACATGATGCAGAGTTCCATGGTGCACACCCGCTTCTAGGATAATTAGGAGCTCATATCCACATGTTTTGAGGCTCTTGGCTGCAAGATGTGTTTTACGCCGGGCGTTAACTCAGGTCGTATGCCCCAATGGGTGAAGACATTGTATTTGGTGGTAAACGATAGTAACATGCCGCTGCGAATGCCAGAGCCCCCGTGATATTCCCGTCCAAAAATGCATCGCGATACTGGTTGCTAGCAGTAAAGGCCGGTCTCCCCATGGCAGCCAAGTTCAATTATACCAGCCCTAGGGGCGTTCGAACTATGGTTCTTGTTCGAGGCCACACGGCCGAGCGTCGACGGACTCTCGAGTAATATGGCAACCACACGATGGTCGACAAGGTACTTATCGACGAAGACCAGGAGGAACTCATCCAAATGGGTGAGTCCATTCAGCCTAGATGGCATGTCAACACTCACACCCATCGGGGACCGGCCTAGTGCATCGGTCCTAGAGTTGCTTTGCATACTTGCACATTTAGGAACCGTGATCGACGGACATGTTACAGACTGCGGCGCCATACGTCGCCGCCACTTTCTTGTCCTAGCACGAGCACGTCGCAAAAACTACGCAACCCACACCACAATTGAACGGTGCTCCGACATCTCGTCTTTGGACATTCTCCGGAATTGGCCTGGAATCAACGATTTCATCGGGTGGGCGAGCATCGCGTGTATACCCTGTCCACCGAGCACCTCGGTCACTTATGCTGTCGCGTTGTGCTGAACCTGGATGCATACAACTTACGCGCGACGACCCCTTGCCGCAGCCCTCGAGCTCGCCTCGAACATACCCCTTGCGTTCCCCTGGGGATCCACGACACGTTCTCCTCGACGCGTGTCACCCGTCTCCTGGTGCCTCCTGCCTTTTGGCTTTGATGTGGCGCTCTTGAGCGACTTGCTGGAAGGCGCCATGACCTCGATAGGCAATGGCCTCCCGTACTGGTGCGCGGGTGAGCATCGAGCCAGCCGGTGGCTAAGCGCCATCACTGATGCGTGTTTGGCACGAGACCCACAGCAGCTGCGATGCCATGCGGCAGGACGTCCGATTTGTACGAATGTTCGTCACAGTCGAGTCCTGCCTGTGTATGGGTACAAACATGTAGCTTGCTTTTGACACTGAAATTCGTACCGCTGATTTCACTCGTGTATAGAGCTGATTATGCAAGGAGTGCAAATAAGCTTCAAAGGACATACTACTCGGGAAACATGCACTCGTGAGCACGGCAATATGCATGGCACTGAGACTGAAAGTGCCTTTTTTTTTTTTGGTTCCCACAGATATCTTGTTCCGAATATTTTGACAAATTTTCTGCACGGTTCGTATGTCTGGCATAGTGGCAACAATCAAACAGAAATATCGCCCCGAGGCTTAGGTGCCTTTTTTTACCACTCAGTCCGAGTACGACCGCGTTACAAGGGCCGCGCGAACCGCATCATCAACTGTCTTCCAACATCTCGTCTTCGCCTCTCTCGGCCTGAGTAGAAACCGCGATGAGCCTCATCGGACGGACGATCCACAAACGCATGCTTTACCTTGTCGATCAGGCTCTTCCGCTTCGCCCTTGCCTTGCGTTGCACCTGGACGTACCTCGCCAGTGGCGCCTCTTCGACTTTCACGCGCGCCTCCCACTGCTCCACCTCCACCTGCCGCCCCGGCCCAAAACTCACCCCCTCGCGCCGTTGTGTCATCCACTGCGCGCTCTCCTCGACGCGCTCCACCAGCCCCCTGACGATGCCCGCTTCCTTGTGCGTCCCGCTGCCCTTGTGCGCCGCCTTGGCGCGCTTGAGCGTCTGGCGGAGCGACACCACGATCGGCACCACAATCTCGGGGAACGCGATACTCCCGTGCACCGGTGCGCTGACCAACCACTCGGCGAGCAGGAAGGCAGTCTCGTCCACGAGCCCTTCGCTGTACACGCGCGTCTTGAGGTACTGCGCCGGCGCGCGGATCTGGGACTCGAAGTCGAGCGGACGGAGCGTCGACGGTTTTGGCTTCCCAGACCCGGTCAGCTGCGACG
>JBBPKK010001286.1:0-10407 GCA_038089215.1 Tylopilus vinaceipallidus | reverse complement strand
AGTCCGGATGTCGGATGACAGAACATACCGGAGGGTCGGAGGTAAACATGTGCCGGGCATTGCCTCGGAGCTGTGCTCCTAGGCGAGCACTGGTCTCGGAGGTATCTAAGCGAAGAATGAAACGTAAGAGATGAGTGACAGAATGGAACGTAAGAGAGAGGGTCATAGGGTGTTACTAAACTATAAGTCCGAGTGTCGTAAGTACAGAGATAATAGAGATCGAACCAGGGTTGGTACTGGGGTTGGTACCGGATATGTCGGAGTTGCACTTGGTAGATTTCGGGATATAACAGACAGGCAGCACTCTTCCCCCTTCGCAAGTGTTCACACTAACTGGAGGGGCCACCCTCACACCCAGACCATCCCCTCTTCCCCTTACATTGACAACAAGGCTGCACCTCTCCCTATTTGCCTCTCTTCACCTTCCCCCATTGTTGCAGGCCCCCCTGATCAGACATGTTTTGTTTGCAGTGCCTCCAACCACTGGAGGATTTACTGCCCCAGATATTGCTGTCCATACTGTGATAACTTGTCCCCTGGCCATTCCCAGGCCTCCTGCCCCAACTGATGTTGTAACCACTGCGATTGTCTAGGCCACATTGTGGCAAACTGTCCTTTTCAGAAGTCAATCTCCCCCCTTGAAGTGAACACACCAGTTTTGGGAGAAGAGGATGCTTGGCACAAGAGATACAAAGGAGACTCCACTTCTGATTGGTTTGAACAGGATGGAGAATAACAAGAGGAGGGAGACCAACGGGCTGCCAGTGCACCCGGAAATTGAAGTTGGATGTCAGAAGTGGTACCTCCACCTTAGTAAGGGGGTAATGTTACATTTTCTTTGTCTATTCTTCTTTCCTTTCTTTCCTCTTCACCTATATGTACATCTATCCATCCTAGGGCTCACCTTCATCATCCTTAAAGCCCTTTGGTTTACTCTCATCCATATCCTATGTCTTTCCCTTTTGCTCTTTTTCCTCACCACTTGGTATATTGGCTGTGCCATCTCTTAGTTACCATTTAGTTCCATCAGAATGTTCTGATGCTGCAGACACCACCCCAACGGTTCCTATTGTTTATGATGCTTCTCCACAGCATCTCCCCTTTTATCCTATTCTCACACTAGCCTTAAAGAACACTGGATGTATATAAGGACCCTGGATTAGCTTGGGGAATCCCCAGCTAAATCTGTGCAATCATACATAGTGTTTCAGCATTCTTTGAGCAATTGGCCTGCAATCACTCTTAGTATTCCTCTCGAGGCAAATGTCATTAGCTCTACATTAGTGAGCAACTTGTGAATGTATAGACTTTGTATTGCTTTGCTTTACTGCTTGCACTATGTCATACCTAGCGTAACAGTCCTTGTGGCATTCTCCATACCTCTTAGCTCTTTATAAGCCTGTGTGAAAGTAGCCTGAGCCATGCTATACACTGGTAATAGGTTGTGCTTCAAGAAAGAGAGAATGAAGCTCATAGAGAGACGTTCATTGAGGAATGCTTGGAGGGACTCAAGCTTGGAGGTAGAGAGAGAGTAGGTGGTACCTATTGGTGGAGATGCACCCTCTTCCAAGTTGATCTTCAGATTGAATTCATGGTGTGGAGCAAGCTTGGACACCTTGCTCTTGCTAAAGACATTTGTGAAATCATGGTACTCTGGAGGAACTCCAGAGAGATCAACTGGGTCAGGGTCAGCAGAGGCAGAATGAAGTTGGTTCTCCGGGAGGTGGAGTGAAAGTGAGAACTGCACAGAGTCCTTGAGATGACAGGTGAGTGCAAAGGTGGGGGCACTGATAAGCACAATGTGAGGAGCTTTGCATTCAGAGAAATGCAGTGAATTGGTGGAGGCAGAGTCAGCTGGAGGAGTGATGTCTGGAGGCTGCAGAGATAAGCTTGGGTTTGCTGGCATGGGCTGCTCAGATGTCTGGAATGAGATACTGTTTGAAACCCAATGAATCAATGGATTGTGGTGGGTGAGCCAGTTGTGTCCTAGAACAATAAAACAGGAGCCATCAAGCAGAGTGACATAAAATGTCATCAGAGTGATATCACCAGTAGGGAAGCTGATAGAGAGGTTGAGTGCTTAAGTGATGGTAGTGTTCGAAGTACCATCAAACAACCAGAGTGAAAGCAGAGGTATAGAGTAGGTCAAAAGTTCATTATTATTGACAAATGTCAAATCTATAAAACAATTGGAGGAACTGGAGTTGATCAATGCAGGAAAAGAGGGAATTCCATATGAGACTAGAGAGACAGAGGGCATGAGTGACTTGGGATCTGTTAAACTTGGGCAATGGACTTGAGGTAACTCCGTTGAGGGGGTTGGATGAAACTTGGCTTCACCTTATGTGGTGCACCTTTGACTTGGTCCTGGATCTGCAGAGAGGTTGGAGGTTGGAGTTGGTAGTTGTGCAACAATGACCAGAGGCGATGTAGGAAACCAAGTTTCCCTATGTTTGAAATCCCCTTTTATGCCCTATGCAATGCTCACCAGATGTTTCTGGATGGAGCTACAGTCTTTGGTGGTCTCCCGACAACTCTTCTGCTGCTTTCCCATGATGCCCACCACTTTCCCATGCTGCTCCTGCTGTCTTCTGGTTGAAAGAATTCTTAGAATCAGCCTTCTGTGTCATCCCATCCAACCATTCTGCCCTTGGGTGAGTTTACTTCTATGTTTCTTCTATTTCATCATTTTCCAATGGTACTGGTGTCTTTCCGCCTTCTGAAACATGTCGAAAGAGGCTGGAACTTTTTATTTTCACTTTGGTCATTTACGCTCCTTATGATCCAGAAGACCCACTGTTTCACCTGGAACCAGTTTGGCACCCATCTACCACCTTGGGCCATAAGACCTAGCACTCTCCTACCTGTATGGCCTCTCTGGTCTCTCTGGGGATGAACCATTCACATCCCCTTCACCAATCTGCAGTCTGCCTGCTACAAGAGCAGCACAGATTTACATTTTACAACTGGAGCTCACCACGAGGGATTTAGTAGAGATATACAGGAGGATACCTAGGCAACTTGGCCCTTCCACTCATTTTTCACCCTTCCAATTTCAATCTTGTCACCTTCCAACATTTTCCCACTTATTTCAACATATATGACATCATTCTGACTCTTCTGACACTTCTAATTCCTAGTAACCACTGGCAATCATTTCACTAGACATTTGGAGCCATGTGGCACACTTATCTGAGCACTGCCACTCTTTCTTTTCCTTTTTGGTTTATTTCACTATTACTACAGCATCTTCCATATTCCGCACCACTTGACTACCCTTCATTTTCCTATCTGAAATGGCTAACTGACAGTTCCTGCAGCAGCTTCCATTTCAAAGACATCTGGAAGCACCACATTTTGAAGGGACACCATCAACCTTGCTTCAGTTCCTAGATGACATAGAGGCACTTGTTACACCACTTCACATAACTGATGCCAAGAAGATCACAGCCACCATGTGGTATGCAAATATTGATGATGCTGACCTTTGGGATTCCCTGCCAGAAGCACACTCTATACCTGCTGACTGGGCTACCTTTGTTGCCACTGTAACAGATTTGTACCCTGGATGCAAGCTTAAGCACCAGTATTCTATCTCAGACCTTGAATGGCTAACACAGGATTCCCACAACACCCTGATGCAAGACTTGGATGCACTTGGAGAGTACTACCAGAAGTTTAGAGTCATTACTACAGCATTGATGTCCATTGAACTATCTGAGTCCAAGAGTGATAGTTGGTTTCTTTATGGTTTTCCAGCTAACCTACAGGACTACATCCACCACCATTTATGCATAGTTCACCCAGATATTCATCTGGAAGGCTCTTACCCTTCTTCTGACATTTTTTCCCCTGCAATACTTTTTCTTTCTGTTCTAGCAGTTTCTAATCATTTTAGCCCTATTGGCCCATCCTTTGCAGGCCGAGACCTTCTGAAATTGGACACACCACTGCCGGCATCTCTTCTGGGGCTTCCAAGGATACCTAGCCGACCAGAAGACACTTATGTCTCAGACATTCATACCAATATTCCTTCCATCATTTCATTACTGGCTGAATACACTGACATCCAACAGAATGATTTTTGCATTGACTCAGAACCTTCCCATGTCTATTTACACACTGCTGCAGGGGTTCCGACATATTTTCCCATGCTGTTGGAAGCATCGGAGCTGGTTACCACAGTTTCCATTCCTGCTACTCAGGTATATACTGACACTGACAGTTCAGAACTAGTTTCCTTGTCATGTCATGCTGTTAGCATTCTTCTGACACACCTTCCCACACTTCTAGAATCTTCCAACAGTCCTTCTGCCTCTTCCAACATCATTGCACCATCAGAACCCTCACATACTGAACCATCAGCTACTTTCATACTGGTGGCCACTACAATCAATGCAATGGAGGATATTCTGGTCTTTTATCACACTGTCAGAAGCCTTCCGATTGATTTTCCCATGCTATCGGAAGCATTGAACCCACCTTCTGACTTGGCGGAACCTTATATGCCACCAGTACAATTTTCTACCATTGCCAATACTGACGTCATGCAGGCCTATACAGTTGTGGACAGTCTTCTAGAAGTTCTGACACCTTTCTCTGCGCTTCTGAGCCTTCTGAATGTGGCCAAGGTTGCCAGAAGTACCACATCAGACCCAGTGCATCTTTTACCACTTATTAGTTCATGAACATGCCCTTTTACACAGCCATCTTTCCTTCCATGCCCTATATTTTCTTTTCCAGTCTTTGTTTACCTTCTGCTTGCTCTTCCAGACTCATTTATTCACCTGAGTATGTTCCAATGGCTCGGAAGCCTTTTTCTACCTCCATTCCATGTGATCGGCTATCATCAGGTGCCGACCCACCTAGTCACCCTCTTTTGCCAGGTTTTCTTCCAGGTGGTCCAGGCCTTTCTTTTTGTGGCCTTCCAAGTATGCTGACATTTTCAGACCATGGAAGTTTATCCACTTTAGCTCCACCATTCTTCATTTTATCAATCTGGAATCAGTACTTGCCTTTTAAATCATTCATTTCTTTCTTTTGATCACCTTCCAAAGTTTTGTATCCACCATTACACCTATTCCCACCTGCCCATTCCCTTCCTTTGCCTTTTGTTGATGTCCAGGAGGACATCATTACAAGTCCCCTGTGGACTGGTGTGTGCTGGCTTCACTTAGCACACTGGTGTATTATGCTTATCTTCATTTTTGTTACATTCTGATGCCAGCCTGATGAAGAAATAGTTGTTCCGACAGGAGTAAATGTGGGCAAGCTGGCTGATGAAGATGTGAAACTACCGGAAAGCACTTCCAAGTCCCCTGCAGCCACCATCAGTACCAGAAACACATCTGACAACTTCCAATCAGAGTTCCCTGTGCTGGGCTATGATGATCTGCACATTCCTATGCTCAAAAAGCCTCCTGACAACTACCAAAGTATTACATAATCAGTACAATACTCTTCCAACCCCAGCATTTGACTGGTGACCTCTGTTTCATCCTGTGATTCGACCAGTGTCTCATTCACAGTCCTTCTATCCTGGTATTCGCCTGGTGTTTGTCTTCCGTCTAATAGTTCCATCCTGCACATACTGCACACCCATTGATAACAATAACAGTCACTGAAACACCATCATAATGGGACAAATGCCACTGCCATATGATAGTGTCTGTTTATTCACTGAAGTACCTGTCCTGTTGCACCATGGACACTCTTAGTGACCTGTTCAGATTTCTACTGCATGTGCCAGTGCTGTGCCCCTTGTTTTTGTCAAACCAGATCTGTCCAGCTGAGAAAAAAGTCAATCCACCCAGAGTGGAAGAGATATCACCACTAGAGAATAAGAGTTTCTGTTTCATGTTTTGTTCTTTTGTTCCACTTTATTCTTTCCATCCCATTGATTGATACTATTCATACCACACAGCCACCCATATGACTGGACATGGATGGGACATTGACACTAGACATTGAAGACATGGAAATGGATCAGACAGAAGATATTCTAGCAGCCTTTGCCTCTTCCACTGCCTTCCAAGTGGCCAGAACTTTATTTTCTCACACTTCCAGGCTTCCAACAGTCAGAACATCATTTTCCTGCACTGCCACACTCATCATAACCAGCCTACATCATGGATGCATCCACAGTTACTGCCGTCTAGATATCAATTGTATTATCAGTGGAGTCTATCACAGCACATCATATTGTTGTCTGGTCTCTATCCTGTACCATGGTGTTACCTTCTGAACGTTCCAATCATCCTGGTAGCTTTTGATTAGTGGCCTATCTCTTCTGGACTTCTTCCAATCCCTCATCCAATGTGTTACCCCTCTGAGCCTCTGACTGGAGACAGTCAGCATTCAAGTCCCCTGTGGATGTAGGAAACCAAATTTCCCTATGTTTGAAATCCCCTTTTATGCCCTATGCAATGCTCACCAGATGTTTCCAGATGGAGCTACAGTCTTTGGTGGTCTCCCAACAACTCTTCTGCTGCTTTCCCACAATGCCCACCACTTTCCTGCACTGCTCCTGCTGTCTTCCAGTCAGATGAATTCTTAGAATCGGCCTTCCATGTCATCCCATCCAACCATTCTGTCCTTGGATGAGTTTACTTCTATATTTCTTCTGTTTCATCATTTTCTGATGGTACTAGTGTCTTTCTGCCTTCCAAAACATGTTGAAAGAGGCCGGAACTTTTTATTTTCACTCAGAACACGTTGTTTTCAGTTGGAAGACACTTTTGCTACATCAGAAACTGTTACGCTAGGTATGACGTAGTGCAAGCTGTAAGGCGAAGCAATACGAAGTCTACACGTTCACAAGTTGCTCACTAACGCAGAGCTAACGTCGTTTGCCTCGGAAGGAATACTAAGAGAGATTGCGGGCCAATCACTCGAAGAATGCTAAACCACTACGTATAATTGCGCAGATTTAGCTGGGGATTCCCCAGGCTAATCCATAGTCCTTAAATACATCCCAAGTAGTTTAGGGCTGGTGTGAGACAAGATAACAAAAGAGGATGCTGCAGAGAATCATCGTGAACAATAAGAACTGTCAGGGCAGTGTCCGCAGCATCAGAACATTCTGATAGAACAAAATGGTAACTAGGAAACTGCACAGCAGAGATGCCATGCGATAAGAAGGAAAAGCGAGAGCGCCAGACAAAGAACATGGATAAGCATATACCATAGGGCTTTGAGGAGGACGAGGATGAGCCCTAGGACAGACAGATGTACATACAAGCGTAAAGGGTAGAAAGGAAAGAAGAATAGGCGGAGAAAATGTAACATTACCCCCTCACTAAGGCGGAGGTACCACTTCCGACGCATCTTCTTAATTTCCCGGTGCACTGGCAGCCCTTTGGTCTCCCTCCTCTCTTCACTCTCCATCCTGTTCAAACCAATCAGAGGTGGAATCTCCATTGTACCTCTCGTTCCAGGCATCCTCCTCTCCTGACACCGGCGCATTCTCTTCAAGAGGGGAGGTTGTCTCCCGAAAAGGACAGTTCGCCACAATGTGGCCTAAACTATCGCAGTGGTTACAACGACGATTGGAGCAGGAGGCCTGGGAATGACCAGGGGATAAGTGGTTGCAGTATGGGCACCGGTATTGGGGACAGTAAATCCTTCAGTGGTCGTCGGCACCACAAACAAAGCACGTCTGATCAGGGGGGCCTGTAACAAGGGGGGAAGGCAAAGGCAAGCGAACAGGGAGAGGCGCAACCTCGTTGTCGATGTGAGGGGAATGGGGGATGGTTTGGGTGCGAGGAAGTCTCCTCCAGTTAGTGCGAACGCTAGCGAAGGGAGACGAGCGTCGCCTGTCCTGAAAGAACTGCTGTCGTTCGGCCTCTTGGACGTCAGAGGGAAGAAGGGGTGGAGAGGATAAGCGGTCGGCTAGGGAGATAGAAGTACCGCGAGGGATGGGGTCCCGATGATAGCGAGGAGGGCGGAGATAGTAGCAGAGGTCGGGGTAGGAGAGAAGTTCAAGGATAGGACAAATATGGGGGCGGAGGAGGTTGGGGGGTAGGAAGTCCAAGAGCATACCAAGGCCTTCAGCCGCTAAGAGATTCAGGACCGAGTTGCTCGATTCCACCATTCCTTGGGTCAGCGAGTCATATGCCATAGAGCATGGTTCTTCGAGGGGGAAATTTGCAAGGTGGAAGCGACTGAGGGTGATGGATCGGTACACATTGGCCAGCAGGGGAAGGAGAGTGGTTCCAGGGAAGACTGTGGATTGCTCCAGAGCGAAGGTGAGTGTGGGGCTTTCTAGAACAGTGGCGAGAATGATACGAAGTTGGTCGACTGGCAGGCAGTTGAGGTGAATAGGGAAATCTTCGGGGATGGGGAGGATGGGTGAGTCATCAGGCAGAGGGGAGGTGTGAGCATCAGGGGAGGCCGAAGGGGAAGAGATGTAGGAGGACAAAGACGACATGTTGTTAGGTGGAAGTGGGAAGCGATGGGGGGAATTCCAAGGGGTGGTCGGACTTATAAGCATTGAGGAGTTCCTGGGAATGTTCCAAGTTGTCTTCGTGTTCCCAGGTATCTTCAGCCGATGAATATCCCTTCCATCTGACTAAGAATTGTCTTCTTCGGCGTGATCCTCGATGGGCTAGGATCATTTCGATTTCATATTCTTCATCTCCGTCTATATCCTCCGGGGGTGGTTCTAGAAATGGAGTTCCATGCTCAGTGGTAGTTCTGAAAGTGTTACGCTAGGTACGACGTAGTGCAAGCTGTAAGGCGAAGCAATACAAGGTCTACATGCTCACAAGTTGCTCACTAACGCAGAGCTAACGTCGTTTGCCTCGAAAGGAATACTAAGAGAGATTGCAGGCCAATCACTCGAAGAATGCTAGAATACTACGTATAATTGCGCAGATTTAGCTGGGGATTCCCCTGGCTAATCTGTAGTCCTTAAATACATCCTGTGTAGTTTAGGGCTGGTGTGAGACAAGTTAACAAAAGAAGATGCTGCAGAGAATCATCGTAAACAATAAGAACTGTTGGGGCAGTGTCCGCAGCATCAGAACGTTCTGATAGAACATAATGGTAACTAGGAAACCGCACAGCAGAGATGCCATGCGAAAAGGAGGAAAAGCGAGAGTACTAGACAGAGAACATGGATGATCGTATACCATAGGGCTTTGAGGAGGATGAGAATGAGCCCTAGGGTGGACAAATGTACATATAAGCGTAAAGGGAAGAAAGGGGAGAAGAATAGGCAGAGAAAATGTAACAGAAAGAGGAAAGAAGGGAAGCATGGAAGACCGGATGAATTCTCCAGGTTGGGGGAAGTTTCAGGCGATAAGCAAGAGGGGAAATAACTTTTTCTATGGGGAAGGGACCATGGCATCGTTGGGAGAGCTTAGGATGAGCCCCAGGGAATCGGAGGTTTCGGGCTTCAAGCCAGACCTTGTCTCCTTGTTTCCAGGGGGTAAATTTCGAGCGGACTCTGTCCTTCATGAGGAGGCATGCTTTCTCATGTGCGGCAAGGGCTTCTTTCCTTGCTTTGTCTAGGGCGGTCATTCGTTGTTCTAGGGTGGGAAGGAAGGTTTTTCCCAGGGGTGGGTAGGAACGGGGTTCATATTCCATCATGAGATAGAATGGTGATTGGTGGGTGGAAGAGTGGGGGGAGGAGTTGTGTGCAAATTCGGCGGTAGGGAGGAACTGAGACCAGGACGTGGGAGACCCTTGGCAGTAGATATGGAGGTACGTTTCAAGTTCCTGATTGAGACGTTCAGTTTGGCCATCTGTTTGAGGGTGATAAGGGGAGGAAAGGGCCACTTCGTACTGGAGGAGTCTAGCCAGTTCTAGGCTGAATGCGGATGCGAATTGGGGTCCCCTGTCAGAGATGACCCTGTCATGGAGTCCGAATCGAGGGTAAATATGGCAGAAAAAGAGTGCTGCGACGCCTGCCGCGTCAATGGTTTTGGTACAAGGGATAAAAATACCCCCCTTTGAGAGTCCATGGTCGACCACAACCAGAATAGAATCAAAGCCGTCGGAAGGGGGCAGATCCGTGATGAGGTCAATGGAGATTTGTTGGAAGGGGCGAGTAGCAGAGGAGGGAAGAGGGGAGAGCGCCGGCACAGTTGGGTGAGTATTGACCTTGTTTGCCTGACAGGTGGGGCAACCTAGGACATATTTGCGGACAAAGGAGGCAAGGCCAGGCCACCAGTAGTCCCGTTGGACCAATGCTTGAGTGCGGAAGACACCCCCATGTCCGGAACTAGGTGAAGAGTGTAGGTGGGCAACAAGATCGTGACGAAGTGGGGCTGGTACGTAGAGGCGGCCGTGGTAGTACAGCTGGTTGTCGGTGTAGGACCAGTCAGAGGGGTGTGAGCGAGCGAGGGGCACATCCGAGTCTGCAAGGCGCTGCAAAGCAGTGAGGACGAAGGGATCCGAGGGGGT
>JBBPKK010001285.1:0-10415 GCA_038089215.1 Tylopilus vinaceipallidus | reverse complement strand
ATCATGAGGCCATGGCATTGGTCATGGGTGCATGTCATCATCATTGTGAGTAGCTGTGTCCCAGCACTGCTACTGCCATTGTTGCATCATGGTATTGATTATGGGCATGCAGCATTGTTGTTGTGTGTGGTGTGGTTAAGTCTCTAGCACTGCCACCACCATTGTCCTTGCTGTCACTCCATGTGCTTCATGCAATCACCTGATGCCAGGGGAGAGCTGGAGTGGGCCCCTCTCCCCACTCTAGAACTGCATGGGACTGACAATGTGTTGCTGCACAACCCAAAAGGAGCACATTCAGCCTGGATGGCCCATGGGAGGCATCATGTCCTGACTATGTCAGGAATGGAGTTCTGTTCTCCCTGCCTGCCATCTCCCCCATATATTATACCACCCCACATTGGGTCAAGCATGCTGCCTTGCATCATGCTTGGTATGCCTCTGCCTAATCCCTATGGCAGGCTATAGGTGGTAGGTCCCTAAATGGCACCTGGAAGGGTGGTGGTTGGGGCAGTGGTAACCCCCTGATGAAAGCTCTCACCAGCTCAAAACTGCTGTCTAACCTGTTCCCCTTACCCACCTCTCCTGCACCAAGTAGATGTTAAACTCAGGGATGAATGGTGGGTGTACAACTCTGGGGTGCCAGAGTTGGTGGTTGGATGGGACTTGGCTTCACCTTATGTGGTGCACCCTTGCTTTGACTCGGTCCCGGATTTACGAATGGAGGGTCGGAGGCCAGAGGTGGGAGTCATGCAACGACAACCCAGAGGAAGAGTGAGACATCAAGTTAGATCGATATTTGAACTGAGGAATACAGGGCATATTCTACAGGGTTTATATACGGGGGGGGGTGTATTAGTAAGTCCGGATGTCAAATGTCGAATGTCAGGATGTCAAGTATTGGAGTGACATGTACCTGTATCACGTCGGAGTGAAACATGTCAGAGGTGTCTAAACTAAAATAGAATGTGACGGCTCCTCGGAGTCCCTTGGAGTGGGTGAAACATGTAAGAGGAGCATAAGGGGTAAGACGTCGAGAAGAGTCATAGGGTGTTAGTAATTTTATCATAAAGGTCCAAGTATCGTAGGTATGGAGATGAAAGAGATTGAACCAGGGTTGGTACTGGAGATAGTACCGGATATCTCGGAGTTGGGCTTGGTGGATTTCGGGATATGACAGTATCCCCCTCTTAGGCCTGAACCCCTGAAGGCTGCTTTGACTCACGTGACTTTGTTGATCTGGTCGGAGTTGAAATAGCCAAGTGTGGAACACATAGGTTATATAAGTTGAGTCTTAGCTGGAAAATTTTCCCCATCACCCACCATCACCACCTCCTATGTCTGCCTACCCCAACATTGAGAACTGGGACGATGCGTGCCTTGCGGAGAACGTTGATGACGACAATGCGCTGTGGAACGCCAAGGCCGCAGAGCGGAGGCGATGCACAAAGGTGAAGAAAGAGGTGGAGGAGTGGAGGAAGGCAGAGGAGGCCGTGAGAAGGAAGAAGGCTGAGGAGGAGGCTGCGGAGGTGAGGGCCGAGAAGGTCACAGTGGCAAAGAGGCGGGCAGAGGCTGAAGTGGTAGCGAAGAAGCGGGCAGAGCAGGTACGAGCGGAGCAGGAGCGCGGGGGAGTGAGCTCTGGAAAGGGGAAGGGGAAGGCGAGCGAGCCGGTGATGTGCCGGAGGTGCGAGGACTGGGGGCTGGACTGCATGCAGGGGACTGGGAAGTCCACGTCGTGCATAGAGTGCCAGGAGGTGAAGGCGAAGTGTGAGTGCCCCAGGGAAGAGAAGCCGGAGAGGAAGAGGAAGTGTAGGGATGGGGCAGACATGAACACCAACGAGCAAGTCCAGAAGAAGGTCCAGGCAGAGGAGGCACCGGAGGTGACACAGGCGGGGCCGGTGGAGGCCGCCAAGATCATCGCCAAGTTGCTAGAGGACTTGGGCGATGTTCTGAAGGGGCAGCTGGACTGGATGAACCTGCTGCTCAGGCAGCTGGTGGAGTTGAGGGTGGCGGAGGTGTACCCAGATGATGGGTTTGAAGATGAGGACACGGAGTGCATGGAGGCGGCGGCGGAGGTAGAGGAGTGCCGAGCAGAGGCGGAAGAGGTGTTGTTGGAGGGGCAGGGAGATTTGGAGGGCAGAGATGAGAAAGAGGATGAGGATGGGGAAGGTGAAGAAGATGAGGAAGAGGCAGACAAAGAGTAGATAGAAATATTTTGTGCCTTGTGAAATAAAGGTCTGGAGCTCAATCAGAGTGTGGCCCTGGCTTAGTCGGATACTGGAGATGGAATTCCTTGACTAGTTCCGATGCATGACCAAGTTCTGTGGCCAGCAACCAACTGGTCTCTTCGTCAGTACCTTCATATCCGGACCACCAGACTAAATAAAGTAACTTGCAATTTCTTCTTCGTCTGTCTATCTTTGAGTCTAAGATTTCGGAGATCTTGTACTCCGGTTCACCATCAACTTCAACCGAAGGCAGAGGTGGTTGTGTGTGATTGGGAATGGTGTTGGTGATGGCGGGTTCTAATTGGGAGACATGAAAGACTGGATGTATGGACTTCATACTCTCTGGAAGTTGGAGCGTGAAAGAGAGGGAACCGGCTTGTGCAATGATTTCATATGGTCCTAAGTTCTTCTTGGATAGTTTCTTGGATGGTCATGTAGACCAGAAGTACTTGGCTTTGATGAAAACTTGGTCACTGACCTTGAAGTCCGGTGCTGGAGTTTGTTTGGCATCTGCGGGACCTTGGTAGCACTGCTGAGCTGCGGCTATCTCTTCTCAGAGGAGGGTGTGAAGGGAGTTGAGGTCGACAGAGTACTCTCGGGCTCGAGTGGAGGTGAGGTCGCACTCGGGGTGGACAGAGATGTTGGGATGGTAGCCTTTGTTAGTGAAGAACGGTGAGACACCGGTAGTAGCATTCGGCGCATTGTTGTATGCGAACTCTGTGAGGGGCAGGAGTTCGGACCAGTTGTCTTGCTGGTAATTGCAGTATATCCGAAGATACTGTTCTAGTGTCTGGTTCATATGCTCAGTCTGTCCATCGCCCTCTGGATGATAACTGGAAGTGAAGTGTAGCCAGATGTTGAGAGCCTTGCCAAGGGAGCAGAAGAAGTGTGATACAAATTCCAAACCTCGATCGGAGGTAATGTGAGAGGGGACCCCATGCTTAGAGAAGACATGGAGTAGGAAGAGTTTGGCTAACTCCGGGGACGTCACCTTGTCGTCTGTAGGGATGAATATGCATTGTTTTGATAGTCGATCCACGACGACTAAGATGGCCGTATGTCTGGAGGAGGTCAGGAGTTATTCTATGAAGTCCATGGAGATCGAGTTCCATGGCTTCTCAAGGATGGGGAGTTGTTTGAGAAGCCCGTAGGGCTTATGACGGGGCGCAGGCTGTACAAGAGGAGACGTACTCTTTGACGAATGTCCGGATGCCCAGCCAGGTATATTCTCAGCGAATGAGTTCTAATGTGCGATTTTGGCCGAAATGACCAGAAAGGGAGTGGTCATGCTTGTACCAGAGGACTTGGAGGCGGAGATCGTTAGTGCCTGGGACATACTGTATATATGATCATCTAAGCATAAGAAGCCTTCTGAGTTGACAGTCCATTGAGAGTCAGAGGTGTCGGAGGTGGACAGATGGATGGATGTGATGGGATCGGAGGGGAGAGCAGATAGGATGTCATTGTGTAGGGACTCAATGTTGAACAGTGTGCTGGCCCAGAGGACCAGAGCTGCTAGACATGTTGCCCTAAGGGACAACGTGAGCTGCTCTTGGGTAAAAACGGGGCGGAAATTGTGGGGGTTGACTTGAGCATAGTCCCTATCCCCCTCCTTGGGATAGACGTTGAAGAATGATAATCCAAGCTGCTCTTGTAGCAGGTGGACTGCAGACAGGGTGAAGAGGATGCGATAGGTTCGTCCCCAGAGAGAGCGGGAAGAGGGATACAGTCAGAGGAGCTGGGGCTTACTGTCCCAAGTGTGGTAGGTCGAGAAATGGTGGGTCCGGACACTCCCGGATGGAATGCAGGACCGGCTGGGTCATAAAGAGCGTGATAGACCAACGGGATGGTCAAGAACGGCAACTGCGACGGCGTAAACGGACGGGATGGTTTAGATGGTAAACGGAAAGATGCGGACCGATTTTCTTTAGTATGTAATCCACAACACTTTATAGTCTGGGCATTCCCAGGACTGTACAAACACTTAAATGAAGAAACCGGGCAAAAGTACGTAGTGTCTGGGTGAGACCGGTATGGGTCCAGTGAGACCGGTGAGTGCAGTGTGGTCCGGGTGTACGGGTACGAAGTGATAACGAATGTAAATGATCATAGAACGATATAAGAACTCACCCACAAGACGAGACAGACGGATGGACACGAGGGACGATGGCGGTGGACATGGTTTGCGAGGATCTGGTACATGCGGTAGGTCTGGTAGCGCGGGAAAGTGGGTCCGGTGGGTCCGGATTGAGTGCACATGAATGCGGTCGTCCGGACTGCCTGTAGGATGATCTGAAAAGGTGGGACTATACTGGTTTTCAACTGTAGGTAAGCATGGCTCCCTACAACGTCCCAGCGTCTAGTGAGGGAATCAGGTTTCGCACCCAAACATCCAGGACGGAACCGGACGACCATATTGAACTGCAAGAGGAACTCCGACCACCGGGCTTGACGCTGAGTGAGGAGCTTACTAGTAGCAAAATATTCCAAGTTCTTGTGGTCGGTGACAACATCAACCGGAGTAGCGGACCCCTCAAGGTAGTGCTGCCAAGCCTGAAAAGCTTCATGGATGGCAAGCAACTCCTTGTCATGGGTATCATAGTTGAGCTCAGGGGTGGAAAGGGTGCGGGAATAAAACACGACAGGGTGGACTTCGTCGTCCAGACATCGGAGAGAGAGAATGCCTGCGATGGCATAATCAGAGGCATCCGTCTCCACAATCAAGGGAGCATCGGGGACCCAGTGGGTAAGGACAGGAGCAGAGGTGAAAGCAGCTTTGAGGCACTGGAAGGCAGAGCAACATGCATCATCAAAAAGCCACGGGGCACCCTTGTGAGTGAGGCGAGTAAGTGGAACAACCAGGCCAGAGTAGTCAGAGATGAAACACTGGTAGAAGTTGGCGAAACCGAGAAATGATTGGATATCACAGATCTTCCAGGGTTCGGGCCAATCGACAATGGCCTTTACCTTCTCAGGGGACATGGAGAGACTGGAGGGAGAGAGTTGATATCTGAGGTACTCGGTAGTGTTGGTGTGAAACTGACACTTCTCTGGCTTGGCATAGAGGCCGTGTTTTTGGAGACATCGGAGGACTTCCCGGACGTGCTCTTTGTGCTTTGCTGTCATATCCCAAAATCCACGAAGTGTAACTCCGCCATATCTGGTACCAACTCCGGTACCAACCCCGGTTTGATTTCTATTATCTCTGTACTTATGACACTCGGTGTTACGCTAGGTATGATGTAGTGCAAGCTGTAAGGCAAAGCAATACAAAGTCTATATGTTCACAGTTGCTCACTAACGCAGAGCTAACGTCGTTTGCCTCGAGAGGGATACTAAGAGAGATTGTGGGCCAATTTCTCAAAGAATGCTAGAACACTACATATGATTGCACAGATTTAGCTGGGGATTCCCCCAAGCTAATCCATGGTCCTTAAATACATCCTGTGTACCTTAGGGCTAGTGTGAGACAAGATAACAAAAGAAGATGCTGCGGAGAATCATCGTAAGCAATAAGGACTGTCGGGGCAGTGTCTGCAGCATTAGAACGTTCTGATAGAACGAAATGGTAACTAGGAAATTGCACAGCAGAGATGCCATGCGATGAGAAGGAAAAGCAAGAGCGTTAGACAAAGAACATGGATAAGTGTATACCACAAGGCTTTGAGGAGGACAAGAATGAGCCCTAGGACAGACAAATGTACATATAAGCGTAAAGGAAGGAAAGGAAAGAAGAACAAGTGGAGAAAATGTAACACTTGGACTTGTAGTTTAGTAATACCCTATGACCACCTCTCTTACGTCCCCATTTTATTACTCATCCTTTACATTCCATTCTTTGCTTAGATACCTCTGAGACCAGTGCTCGCCTAGGAGCACAGCTCCGAGGCGATACACCAGCACATGTTTACCTCCAACCCTCCGGTATGTTCTGTCATCCGACATCCAGACTTAGTAATATGATTCCCTCCATATATAAACTCCGTAGAATACGCCATGTATTTCTTCAGTTTGAATATCAACAGAACTAGACGTTCTCCCACCTTGCCTTTGGTTGTCGTTGCACAACTACCAACTCCGACCTCCGACCTCTCTGCAAATCCGGGACCGAGTCAAAGCAAGGGCGCACCACATACGGTGAAGCCAAGTCCCGTCTGACCCCCTCAACTCCGGACCTTTGGAGTTACCCCGAGTCTGTCACCCGAGTTTAACATTTGCGCAGTCCTTGGAGAAGATGAGGATGTCATCGAGATAGACGATGACAGAGACGTCAAGGAGATCCATGAAGATAGAATTGACAAACTGCTGGAAAGCTGCAGGGGCATTGGTGAGTCTGAATGGCATGACAAGCCATTCATACAATCCATAGTGCGTCCGGAATGATGTCTTCCATTCATCACCGTCGGCAATGTGGACCAGATGGTATGCATGCCAGAGATCGAGCTTGGTATAGATGTGGGCGCGGCTTGGAGTGTCGAGGAGGTCAGAGATGCAGGGGAGTGGATAGCAGTCTTTCTTCGGGATCTTGTTGAGTCCACGGAAGTCCACGCAAAGGCAAAGTGAACCGTCCTTCTTGTGGACAAAGAGCACCGGGGCTGCATGAGCAGAAGAGGAAGGGCGAATGAAGCCCATAGAGAGGTGTTCATTGAGGAACGCTTGGAGGGACTCAAGCTCGGAGGTGGAAAGGGAGTAGGTGGTACCTATTGGTGGAGATGCGCCTTCTTCCAGGTCGATCTTCAAATCAAAATCACGGTGTGGAGCCAGCTTGGATGCCTTGCTCTTGCTAAAGACATCTGCAAAATCATGGTACTCCAGAGGAACTCCAGAGAGATCAACTGGTTCAGGGTTGGCAGAGGCAGAACAAAGTTTGCTCTCCGGGGGGCAGAGCGAAAGCGAGAACTGCACAGAGCCCTCAAAATGACAGGCGAGCGCAAAGGCAGGGGCGCTGATGAGCGCAATGTGAGGAGCCTTGCATTCAGAGAAACACAGTGAATTGGCAGGGGCGGAGTCAGCCAGAGGAACGATGTCTGGAGGCTGCAGAGATGAGCTCGGGTTTGCTGGCATGGGCTGCTCGGATGTCCGGAACGTAATACTGTTCGAAACCCAATCAATCGATGGATTGTGGCGGGTGAGCCAGTTGTGTCCTAGAACAATAGAACAGGAACCATCAAGCGGAGTGACATAAAATGTTGTCAGAGTGATGTCACTGGTAGAGAAGCAGATAGAGAGGTCAAGTGCTTGAGTGATAGTAGTGTTCAAAGTACCGTCAAACAACCGGAGTGAAAGCGGAGGTACAGAGTAGGTTGAAAGTTCATTACTATTGACAAATGTCAAATCTATAAAACAATCGGAGGAACTGGAGTCGATCAACGCGGGAAAAGAGGGAATTTCATATGAGACTAGAGAGACGGAGGGCATAAGTGATTTGGGATCTGAAAGAGCGGACGCGTTGAGTCGGAGCTCCTTGGGTGCACAGGAAGGGTCAATGCAATCTCCATTCCATGCAGAGTCACAGAGGTCACTGGCTATTTTTTTGCCTTGGAGGAGGCCCCCAGTTTAGCTTCCGGAGCTTCGGTCTTGCTAGAGCGAGCCTTAGAGGCACGTGAAGTGGACTTTGGACAGTCTTTTGCCACATGCCCTGTGAGACTGCAGAACATGCATAGGTTGAGGTTGAAATGCCACTTGCGTTTGGCCATGGTGAGCTTGCCGTCTTTACCTAGCTTGGATGATAAGTCAGGCTTAGGAGTGGCGGACACCCCAGAGCTGCTGGAAGTGCCGGCAGACTTCCCTTTGGATTCTTTAGAAGAACCCGATGTACCAGCAGATAATGAAGATGTGGTGAAGGGCTTGTCTGACGCTTTGGGAGGGTTAGTTGAAGGCTTTGCTTGATGGCTAACCTCCAATTTGCGCTCCCGGTAGCAAGCATCGATAGCATGAGCGAGCTGGTGGAGTTCGGAGAGAGTGGGGGGTTTGCCAATGTGTGAGATTTCATCCTTGATGCGGTCCGGGAGGCTGTTGTAGAAGTGGTGCTGGAGCGCGCCTTCTCCGTAGCCTTGGACTTGGGACGCAATCCTATTAAACTCGACAACATACTTGTTGACATGCTGCCCATCCTTCATCGTCAAATGATCTAGTTGGTGCTCCGCATCTCCGACAGGGTCGTGTGGTCCAAAGTTTGTCTGTAACTCCAGAACAAATTCTCTGAAATCGTCCATCCACACAGGACAGAGAGCAGGGTCTTCCATTCGGAGCAAGTCTGGCTCAAACCACTCCAAGGCCATACCCTTTAGATACGACTGCACAAAGGTGACCTTAGCACGATTGGAGGCGAAGGCTTTCGGATGATCTTGGAAGTTAAGCTCGCATTGGACTAAGAAAACGCGGAGTTTACAGGGGTCTGTCCCATCAAACTGATTGGGTTCCCAGACTTTAGTCCGCTGCGACGATTCGGAGGTCTTCTTCTGGGATGAACAGGCAAGGCCATGGATAGCACTTGCGAGGTTAGCGAGCATGCTTTGCGGGATCTGTTCATCATCACCATTCTCAGAAGAGTTGGGGTCAAGGTCATCTCCGGGGAAGTCGGAGTTGCCATCAGAAGGGTCATCTCTGGGCTCACCTGGGGCTTTGGGGTTGTCCTTATTGCTGGGGGTATGGAAAGATGCATTGGCGGCAGCACCTTCTTCATCAGCAACTTCTTTGATATGCGCTCCAGGAGTAGGGGAGTGCAGAGGTGAGTTCAGAGGAGCCTGCGATGCCGAGCCAGGGGTGCATCTAGTGGAGAAGCTGTGAAATTGTTCTATGAGGTCGGGGCCTCAGCGACTGCTGCCAAAGGCGTGGAGAGGATTGAATCTAGGAGATGTAGAAGGATTTGCGATTGCTTGTGAACAGGATCTGGTAACTTGAGTAGCCATGATGTAGAGTCAAAACAAGTGAGTTCGAATATACTGTTAAACTCGGGGACGAACGGCGGGCATACAACTCCAGGGCGCTGGAGTTGGTGGTTGGATGGGACTTGGCTTCACCTTATGTGGTGTACCCTTGCTTCAACTCAGTCCTGGATTTACAAACAGAGGGTCGGAGGCTGGAGGTGGGAGTCATGCAACAACAACCCAGAGGAAGAGTGAGACATCAAGTTAGATCGATATTTGAACTGAGGAATACAGGGCATATTCTACAGGGTTTATATATGGGGGGGGTGTATTAGTAAGTCTGGATGTCAAATGTCAAATGTCAGGATGTCAAGTATCGGAGCGACGTGTACCTGTATCACGTCGGAGTGAAACATGTCGGAGGTGTCTAAACTGAAATAGAATGTGACGGCTCCTTGGAGTCTCTTGGAGTGGGTGAAACATGTAAGAGGAGCATAAGTGTTACATTTTCTCCGCTTGTTCTTCTTTCCTTTCTTTCCTTTACGCTTATATGTACATTTGTCTGTCCTAGGGCTCATTCTTGTCCTCCTCAAAGCCTTATGGTATACACTTATCCATGTTCTTTGTTGAACGCTCTTGCTTTTCCTTCTCATCGCATGGCATCTCTGCTATGCTGTTTCCTAGTTACCATTTTGTTCTATTAGAATGTTCTAATGCTGCGGACACTGCCCCAACAGTTCTTATTGCTTACAATGATTCTCCGCAGCACCTTCTTTTGTTATCTTGTCTCACACCAGCCCTAAAGTACACCGGATGTATTTAAGGACCATAGATTAGCTTGGGGGAATCCCCAGCTAAATCTGCGCAATCATACATAGTGTCTTAGCATTTTTTGAGCGATTGGCCCACAATCTCTCTTAGTATCCCTCTTGAGGCAAAACGACATTAGCTCTATGTTAGTGAGCAACTGTGAACATGTAGACTTCGTATTGCTTCGCCTTACAGCTTGCACTATGTCATACCTAGCGTAACAATAAGGGGTAAGACGTTGAGAAGAGTCATAGGGTGTTAGTAATTTTATTGTAAAGGTCTGAGTGTCATAGGTACGGAGATGAAAGAGATCGAACCGGGGTTGGTACTGGAGATGGTACCGGATATCTCGGAGTTGGGCTTGGTGGATTTCGGGATATGACAGTAGAGCACCACCCCTTGTGCCCCAGCTTGGACACACATGTGGCTCCAATCCTTAGAGAAGGGTGACTGTCAGATTGGTGATGTGGACTGACAGCCCAGGCTCTCTCCCTCAGACATGGACTTATCC
>JBBPKK010001284.1:0-10415 GCA_038089215.1 Tylopilus vinaceipallidus | reverse complement strand
ATGGTAACTAGGAGACTGCACAGCAGAGATGCCATGTGATGAGAAGGAAAAGCGAGAGCACAAGACAGAGGGTATGGATAAGCGTATACCATAGGGCTTTGAGGAGGACCAGAATGAGCCCTAGGACGGACGGATGTAGATATAAGCATAAAGGGAGCAAGGGAAAGAAGAGTAGTCGGAGAAAATGTAACATGAAGTAAGCTTTCACTTCTTCAAAGCCCATTTCATTTATGGACTTGGGCATTTCTCTAGCCTTCCCCTTGTGGCTAGCTCAGACATTATTACTTTCCCCATCTGAGTTGCTGTCATTGCTGCTCTCCTTCTGAGCAGCTCAAGTCTTGCAAGATTTGCTTCTCTTTGAGCAATCTTTGCAATGCCCTTCCCCAATGAACTTGCACTCACTACAAGGCATCTTAGCCTTCTTGCAATCCTTGATGAAATGATCCCCCCTGCAGTTGAAACACTTACCCTTTTGGGCAGCATTGATGTCCATTGCATTGGGATCACGCTGGTTGGAGGGTCCAGCGGATACATTAGTGCCCCATCTTTTGCTTGAGCTTTGGACAAGCTCAAATTGTTTGAACACATTTCCAACATTTCTTACTTGTCCGATCCAATCAGCAAGGTTGGTGGGGGCATCATCCCTGTGGAGATTGAGGGAGATGTGACATATGATCTCCTCTTGGGCATTTTTTACCAGGAGGTGGATGCCCATCACCTCATTGATACCAGCATATCCATACAGAGTTTTCCATTGAGTGAGGAAGGCCTCTGTCTGCCTTGTTCCTTGTTTGAGGGTTTGTAGTTCCCTCAATACTCTCCCCTGTCATGTAGCTGATCTGAATTGGCAGGAGAGTTCCTGATCCAGCTCCTTGATTTCCCACCAAGCATTGTCTGCCAGCTTGGTTTCAATGTTGAAACAAGCCCATTCACCCACTCCATTCTTGTCTCCTTCTTTTCCTGCACTTATTCATGACAGGGCAACAACGGTAACCTCCTTTTTCAACTCAAAGATCTTCTTGTTCATTTGTAGGTAGACCTGCATCTTTACCCACCACTTGTCGAAGCATGAGTAATCTCCATTAAATGACCCTGGATCTGGGATCAGGTTGACCTTTTTTGTAACTTTGACCTCCATATGAGGTCCTCATGCCATTGCCTCAGCTGCATTGGCTTTGGCTTCTGCTGCAGCAGCCTGGGCTTCAGTGGCAGTGAGTGGTATTTGAAGTCCTGCCAGCAGGACCTGGAGATCAAGGATTTGTTGACCATAGTCTATCCTAGTTGGCAAAGGGGGGATTGAATCTGATGACTTGGAAATGATGAAATTGTTCTAGATAGTACTATCTACTTTCTACTGAAAACCTTGGGCCTTGGATCATAAGGCTTTTGTCACTTGTCTCTTTGCAACCACCTTGGTTGCTCCTGTTGGAGTCTTCTTGGTGTGCTGTACAGTTTAGTGTTGTTAAACTTGGGTGACGGACTTGGAGAAACTCCGAAGGTCCAGAGTTGAGGGGGTCAGATGGGACTTGGCTTCACCGTATGTGGTGCGCCCTTGCTTTGACTCGGTCCCAGATTTGCAGAGAGGTTGGAGGTCGGAGTTAGTAGTTGTGCAATGACAACCAAAGGTGAGGTGGGAGAATGTCTAGTTTTGTTGATATTCAAACTGAAGAAATACATGGCGTATTCTATGGAGTTTACATACGGAGGGAATCGTATTACTAAGTCTGGATGTCAGATGACAGAACATACTGGAGGGTCGGAGGTAAACATGTGCTGGTGTATCACCTTGGAGCTGTGCTCCTAGGTGAGCACTGGTCTCGGAGGTATCTAAGTGAAGAATGGAACATAAAGGATGAGTAACGAAATGGGGATGTAAGAGAGGTGGTCATAGGGTATTACTAAACTACAAGTCCGAGTGTCGTAAGTACAGAGATAATAGAAATCAAACCAGGGTTGGTACCGGAGTTGGTACCGGATATGTCAGAGTTGCACTTCGTGGATTTCGGGATATGACAGTATCCCCCTCTTAGGCCTGAACCCTTGAAGGCCTCTTTGACTCACATGAGAATTAGCTGAGTGTGGAACACGTGGATTATATAAGTCGAGCCTTAGCCTAAAAATTTTCTTCATCACCCACCATTCATACCTCCCATGTCCACCTACCCCGATATCAAGACGTGGGACGATGTGTGCCTCTCAGAGAACATCGATAACGATGACGCACTGTGGAACACCAAGGCGGCAGAGCGGAGGAGATGCGTGAAGGTGAAGAAAGAGGCGGAGGAGTGGAGGAAGGCGGAGGAGTGGAGGAAGGTGGAGGAGTGGAGGAAGGTGGAGGAGGCCACTAGGAAGAAGAAGGCTGAGGAGGAGGCCACACGGGTGAGGGCAGAGGGGGTCGCGGCAGTGAAGAGGTGGGCAGAGGCTGAGGTGGTGGCGAAGAAGCGTGCAGAGGTGGTGCGGGCAGAGCAGGAGCGCAGAGTGACGAGCTCTGGAAAGGGCAAGGTGAAGGCAAATGAGTCAGCGGCATGTCGGAGGTGTGAAGACCACAGACTGGACTGCACACCAGGGACTGGCAAGTCCACCTCGTGCATGGAGTGCCAGGAGGTCAAGGCGAAGTGTGAGCGCCCAGGGGAAGAAAAGCCGGAGAGGAAGAGAAAGAGGAAGGATGTGGCGGATGCAAACGAGCAGGCCCAGAAGAAGGTCCGGTTGGAGGAAGCACTGGAGGTGACGAAGGCCGACTTGATGGAGGCCATCAAGATTATCGCCAAGTTGTTAGAGGACTTGGGCGACATTCTGAAGGGACAGTTGGACCAGCAGAACTTACTGCTTGGACAGCTGGTGGAGCTGAGGGTGGCGGAGGTGTGCCCAGACGACAGGTTTGAAGATGAGGACATGGAGTGCGCGAAGGCAGCAGTGGAGGTAGAGGAGTGCCGAGCAGAGGCTGAAGAAGCGTCATCGGAGGGGCAAGGAGATTCGGAGGGCGGAGATGAGGAAGAGGATGAGGATGGGGAAGGTGAAGAAGATGAGGAAGAGGCAGACAAAGAGTAGATAGAAATATTTTGCACCTTGTGAAATAAAGTCCGGAGTTCATTCGGAGTGTGGCCCAGGTTTAGTTGGATACCAGAGATGGAATTCTTCAACTAGTTCAGATGCATGACCAAGTTCTGTGGCCAGCAACCAACTAGTTTCTTCATCAGTACCTTCATATCTGGACCACCGGACCAAATACAACAACTTGCAATTTTTTCTTCGTCTCTCTATCTTCGAGTCTAAGATTTCAGAGATCTTGTACTCCAGTTCGCCATCAACTTTGACCAGAGGCAGAGGTGACTGGGTGCGATTGGGGATTGTATTTTGGATGGCAGGTTCTAAGTGGGAGACATGAAATACCAGATGTACGGACTTCATACTCTCCAGGAGTCAGAGTGTGAAAGAGAGGGAGCTGGCTTGTGCAATGATTTCGTATGGTCCTAAGTTCTTCTTGGATAGTTTCTTGGATGGTCATGTAGACTGGAAGTACTTGGCCTTGACGAGAACTTGGTCACCAACCTTGAAGTCTGGTGCCAGAGTTCATTTGGCATCTGTGGGACCTTGGTAGCGGTGCTGAGCTGTGGCTATCTCTTCTTGGGGGAGGGTGTGAAGGGAGTTGAGGTCTACGGAGTACTCTTGGGCTCGAGCGGAGGTGAGGTCGCACTTGGGGTGGACAGAGATGTTGGGGTGGTAGCCTTTGTTAGCGAAGAATGGCGAGACACCGGTAGTAGCATTCGGAGCATTGTTGTACATGAACTCTGCAAGGGGCAGGAGTTTGGACCAGTTGTCTTGCTGGTAATTGCAGTATATCTGAAGATACTGTTCTAGTGTCTGGTTCATATGCTCAGTCTGTTCATCGCCCTCTGGATGATAACTGGAGGTGAAGTGTAGCCGGATGTCAAGAGCCTTGCTGAGGGAGCGGAAGAAGTGTGATACGAATTCTGAACCTTGATCGGAGGTAATGTGAGAGGGGACTCCATGCTTAGAGAAGACATGGAGTAGGAAGAGTTTGGCTAACTCCGGGAATGTCACCTTGTCGTCTGTAGGGATGAATATGCATTGTTTTGATAGTCAATCCACAATGACTAAGATGGCCGTATGTCCGGAGGAGGTCGGGAGTTGTTCTATGAAGTCCATGGAGATCGAGTTCCATGGCTTCTCAGGGATGGGGAGTTGTTTGAGAAGCCCATAGGGCTTATGACAGGGGACCTTGGCTCAGGCACAGGCTGTACAAGAGGAGACGTACTCTTTGACGAATGTCTGGATGCCCAGCCAGGTGTATTCACGGCAGATGAGTTCTAGGGTGCGATTTTGGCCGAAATGACCAGAAAGGGGATGGTTGTGCTTGTACTGGAGGACTCAGAGGTGGAGATCATTAGTGTCTGGGACATATATATGATCATCTAAGCATAAGAAGCCTTCTGAGTTGACAGTCCATCGAGAGTCGGAGGTGTTGGAGGTGGACAGATGGATGGATGTGATGGGATCGGAGGGGAGAGCAGATAGGATGTCGTTGTGTAGGGACTCGATGTCGAACAGTGTGCTGGCCCAGAGGACCGGAGCTGCTAGACATGTTGCCCTAAGGGACGACGCAAGTTGCTCTTGGGTAAAAACTGGGCGGAAATTCTGGGGGTTAACTTGAGTGTAGTTCCTATCCCCCTCTTTGGGATAGACGTCCCAGCGCCTAGTGAGGGAATCGGGCTTTGCACCCAAATGTCCAGGACGGAACTGGATGACCATGTTGAACTGCGAGAGGAACTCCGACCACCGGGCTTGACACCAAGTGAGGAGCTTACTGGTAGCAAAATACTCCAAGTTCTTGTGGTTGGTCACAATGTTGACTGGAGTACTGGAGCCCTCGAGGTAGTGTCGCCAAGTCCAGAAGGACTCGTGGATGGCAAGCAATTCCTTGTCGTGGGTGTTGTAGTTGAGCTCGGGGGCAGAAAGGGTGCGGGAGTAGAAAGTGACAGGGCGGACTTCATTGTCCAGACATTGGAGGGAAAGAATGCTGGCGATGGCATAATCGGAGGCGTCTGTCTCGACGATTAGGGGAGCGTTGGGGACCCAGTGGGTGAGGATAGGAGCGGAGGTGAAAGCGTCCTTGAGGCGCTGGAATGTGGAGCAACATGCGTCATCGAAGTTCCACAGGGTGCCCTTGCGAGTGAGGCAAGTGAGCAGAACAACCAGGCCGGAGTAGTCAGTGATGAATCGTCGGTAGAAGTTAGCGAAACCGAGAAATGATTGGATGTCTCGGACCTTCTGGGGTTCAGGCCAATCAATGATGGCCTTTACCTTGTCAGGGGACATAGAGAGTCCGGAGGGAGAGAGCTGATATCCAAGATACTCAGTGGAGTCAGTGTGGAACTGACACTTCTCTGGCTTGGCATACAGGCTGTGTTTTTGGAGACGTTGGAGGACTTCCCAGACGTGCTCTTTGTGTTTCTCGTGGTCCTTGGAGAAGATGAGGATGTCATCAAGGTATACGATGACTGAGACGTCGAGGAGATCTGCAAAGATTGAGTTGACAAACCACTGGAAAGCTGTGGGGGCATTTGTAAGTCCGAATGGCATGACTAGCCATTTGTACAATCCGTAGCGTGTCCGGAATGATGTCTTCCATTCATCGCCCTTGGCAATGCGGACCAGGTGGTATGCATGCTGGAGGTCAAGCTTGGTGTAGATGCGGGTGCGGCTCGGAGTGTCGAGGAGATCGGAGATGTGGGGGAGTGGATAGTGGTCTTTCTTTGTGATCTTGTTGAGTCTGTGGAAGTCTATGCAAAGGCGGAGTGAACTGTCTTTTTTGTGGACAAAGAGTACTGGGGCTGCATGGGTGGAAGAGGAAGGGCGGATGAAGCCCATAGAGAGGTGTTCATCGAGGAACACTCGAAGTGACCCAAGCTCAGAGGTGGAAAGGGAGTAGGTGGTACCTATCAGCAGAGATGCGCCTTCTTCCAAGTCGATTTTCAGATCGAATTTGTGGTGTGGAGCAAGCTTGGATGCTTTGCTCTTGCTAAAAACACCTGCGAAATTGTGGTACTCCAGAGGAACTCTGGAGAGATCAGCTGGTTCAGGGTTGGTAGAGGCAGAATGAAGTTCGCTCTCCGGAGGGCAGAGTGTCAGTGAAAACTGCACAGAACCTTCTAGGTGACAAGCGAGTGCAAAGGCGGGGGCACTGATAAGCACGATATGGGGAGCCTTGCGTTCAGAGAAATGTGGTGAATCAGTGGGGGCGGAGTCAGCCAGAGGAGTGATGTCCGGAGGCTGCAGAGATGAGCTCAGCATTGCTGGCATGGGCTGCTCGGATGTCCAGAACAAGATACTGCTCAAGACCTAATCAATCAATGGATTGTAGCGGGTGAGCCAGTTGTGTCCTAGAACAATGGAACAGGATCCATCTAGCGGAGTGACATAAAATGTCGTCAGAGTGATGTCACCGGTAGGAAAGTGGATAGAGAGGTCGAGTGCTTGAGTGATTGTTGTGTTCGAGGTTCCGTCAAACAAATGGAGAGAAAGCGGAGGGATGGAGTAGGTTGAAAGGTTGTATTTATTCACAAATGTCATGTCTATGAAACAGTCGGAGGAACCGGAGTCGATCAACGTGGGAAAAGAAGGGATGTTATAAGATACAAGAGTTACTGATGGCATAAGTGATTTTGGATCTAAGAGAGCGGACGCGTTGAGTTGGAGCTCCTTGAGTGCACGTGAAGAGTCAATGCAACCTCCATTCCGTGTGGAGTCACAGAGGTCGCTGGCTATTTTTTTGCCTCGGAGGAGGCCTCCAGTTTAGCTTCCGGAGTTTCAGTCTTGCTGGCTCAAGCCTTAGATGCCTGGGATGTAGACTTTGGGCAGTCCTTAGCTACGTGCCCTGCTAGACCGCAGAACATGCAGAGATTGCTGTCGAAGCGCTGTTTGCACTCAGCTGCAGTGAGCTTGCTGTCTTTGCCCAATTTTGACGATAAGTCGGGCTTGGAGGAGGCAGATGCTCTGGAGTTGGTGGAAGTGCTGGCGGACTTCCCCTTAGACTCTTTAGAAGAGCCGGACGTGCTAGTGGAGGATGATGATGGGGCAGAGGGCTTGTTGGACACCTTGGGAGGGTTGGAGGAAGGCTTTGCCTGATGGCTAACCTCTGATTTGCACTCCCAGTAGCGAGCGTCGATGGCATGGGCGAGCTGGTGGAGTTCGGAGAGGGTGGGGGGTTTGCCAATGTGTGAGATCTCGTCTTTGATGCAGTCTGGCAGACCGTTGTAGAAATGGTGCCAGAGGGCACCTTCTCCATAGCCCCAGAATTGGGACGCGATCCTGTTGAATTCAACGACATATTTGTTGATGCGTTGACCATCCTTCATGGTCAGATGGTCAAGCTGGTGCTCCGCATCTCCGACAGGGTCATGCGGTCTGAAATTGGTTTGGAGTTCTAGGACAAATTCTTTGAAATTGTCCATCCACAGGGGGCGGAGTGCCGGATCTTCCATCTGAAGGAGGTCCGGTTCAAACCATTCGAGCACCATGCCCTTGAGATAGGACTGGGCAAACGTGACCTTGGCACAGTCAGAGGTGAAAGCCTTGGGATGGTCTTGGAAATTCAACTCACATTGAACCAGGAAGACCTGGAGTTTGCGGCGATCTGTCCCATCAAACTGGTCTGGTTCTCGGACCTTGGTTCGCTGCGAAGATTTGGAGGATTTCTTCTTCGATGAGCGGGCAAGACCGTGGATAGCACTTGCGAGGCTTGCAAGCGTGTCTCGCGGGATGCATTCTTCGTCATCCGAAGAGTCAGGATCAAGGTCATCCCCTTGGAAATCGGAGTTGCTGTCGGAGGGGTCATCTCCAGGCTCATCTGGGTTCTTGGGGTTGCCTTTGTTGCTGGGGGTGTGGAATGATGCATTGGCTGGAGTGTCTTCTTCGTCAGCAAGCTCTTCAATGCGTGCTCCTGGAGTAGGGGAGTGCGGAGGGGAGTGAGCCTGAGACGCAGAGGCCGGAGTGCATCTAGCGGAAAAACTGTGGAATTGTTCTATGAGATCGGGGCCTTGGCGACTACTGCCGAAGGCATGTAGGGGATTAAATCTGGGAGAGACGGGAGGATTTGCGATTGCTTGCAAGTGGGATCTGGTGACTTGAGTGGCCATGATGAATAGGAAGTCGAAGCAAGAGTGAGTTTGAATATACTGTTAAACTCGGGCGATGGACTCAGGGTAACTCCAAAGGTCCAGAGTTGAGGGGGTCAGACGGGACTTAGCTTCACCGTATGTGGTGCGCCCTTGCTTTGACTCGGTCCCAGATTTGCAGAGAGGTCGGAGGTCGGAGTTGGTAGTTGTGCAATGACAACCAAAGGCAAGGTGGGAGAACGTCTAGTTCTGTTGATATTCAAACTGAAGAAATACATGGCATATTCTATGGAGTTTATATACGGAGGGAATCGTATTACTAAGTCCAGATGTCGGATGACAGAACATACCGGAGGGTCAGAGGTAAACATGTGCCAGTGTATCACCTCGGAGCTGTGCTCCTAGGTAAGCACTGGTCTCGGAGGTATCTAAGCGAAGAATGGAATGTAAAGGATGAGTAATGAAATGGGGACATAAGAGAGGTGGTCATAGGGTATTACTAAACTACAAGTCCGAGTGTCGTAAGTACAGAGATAATAGAAATCAAACCAGGGTTGGTACCAGAGTTGCATTTCATGGATTTCGGGATATGACAAGTGTGGGGTATGTAGAAATGTTGTACTAGTTCCCTGTTGGGTCCTAGATCAAACCTTGCCTGTTTCTTTACTACAGGTGGAGTGTATTTGTAGTGATGCTCCACAGGGAAAAAGGCCTGAGTATTGGGGAGTGGGAGAGATTCAAGAAGAGTGAGGTCTATTTCCTCTTCTTCAACTTTGACCATTACCTGGTTGTTGGGGTCAAATTTGTACTCCAGTTCATTATCCAGTTCAATCTTTATCCATATCTGGATTTGACTGGCTTCCCAGTTGAGAGTTTGGGTGGAGTGGGCAACTCTGAGCATCCTTTGTAGCTAGAAACAGGAGGGCTAGTCTCACTCAACCATATTCCAATCAGGCCAATAGCCTTCCTGACTTGCTTTATATGTCAACAATTGGTGGGCACAAGACCACTTTTGCACCAACTGTGACTGGTATTACATAGACTAGAATAAATATGCCTCACATGGACATGCCTTTCAGCAATAGAAAGAGAGGGGGTTCACCACAGTGTTTAAACCTTTAAAACCTCTCAAGGTTATAGGCTACTCCACAATTAGGTTGCTAAGAGTCTATCCTCCCATATATGGAGTGGCTACTTTTAAAAGAAGAGGGTACCCAAAGAATATGAAGGTCCCATATAAGCCTTGGGTCCAGCTATGTTTTAGCAGATATGTTCTGCCAGACAATTGAGAGAGTAGGGTAGGTGTCATATCCTGAAATCCACCAAGTCCATCTCTGACATTCAGTACCAACTCCAGTACCAACTCCAGTTCAATCTCTTTCATCTCCATACCTATGACACTTGGACTTTTATGATTAGATTATTAACACCCTATGACTCTTTCTGATGTCTTACCCCTCACGCTCCCTTTATATGTTTCATCCACTCCAAGGAACTCCAAGGAGATGTCACACTCTATTTTAGTTTAGACACCTCCAACACATTTCTGTTACATTTTCTCCACTTATTCTTCTTTCCTTTTCCTTCTCCCTGATTGTATGTACACTTATATGTCCTAGGGCTTCTCCTCATCACTCTCAAAGCCCTATGGTTAGCATTTGTTCATATCCTATGTCTTTCTCTCTCTTTCTTCATTCTTATCACATGGCATATTGGCTATGGCATCCCCTAGTTACCACCTTCTTCCATCAGAATGTTCTAATGCTGCAGACACCTCCCTGATGGTTCTTATTCTTTCTGATGCTTCTCCACAGCACTTCCTCTTTTTGTCTTGTTTCCACACTAGCCCTAAAGTACACAGGATGTATATAAGGACTATGGACTAGCTTGGGGACTCCCCAGCTAAATCTGCACAATTATATGTAGTGTCTAGCATTCTTCGAGTGATTGGCCCACAATCCCTCTTAGTATCTGAAACAACCCTTGAGCTTTTGTTCTTAGGCTATTCACTAAACCTCCTAGACCATAGGGGGACTGAGTTGGTGTGCTAGGCTTGAGGGGAAAAACCCAGGAGAACCAGACTAGGTTCCCTGGCTTGTATTCAGGCTTTATATACTATTCTACATGTTTGTATCTATTGTAGTCTAATCTATAGATTGTACATGAGGAGGGCAAAGGGGACACTGCCTGGCACAGCCTGGTAGTGGAATGGAAGCATCAGAATGAAGGGAAATGAGTAACAGGAGGAGAACATGAGGGGGTAGTTGAATATACAACAAA
>JBBPKK010001283.1:0-10416 GCA_038089215.1 Tylopilus vinaceipallidus | reverse complement strand
CTTGCAAGATAAGCACATGATAGAGACAGGGCAGAGGAACGAGATTAAAAAGGGAAGAGTCTAGTGAGAGAGTGATAATTATAAACGAAAGAACATAATGCATACATCGGTTGGCGTGGAGGGTGCCATCAAGGCGTCATCCAACTGCCACAGCTTTTAGGAAAAGGGGCGTATCAAAACTTGACTGTACCAGGAGATCCATCATCGAACGGCACTTCTAGAAAGTTTGAAATGGACATCTGTTCCTCACCTACGTCCACACCCACAACCGCGACAACAGGCTCTAGACGTTGCACTGCCAGTGCTACGTACAGCCCGCGCACTTCCCTGGATGTGGCGCTGCCCTTGAATTGGAAAGTGAATGGGAGAGCGTGCTAAGATGTTAAAATACGGTTGTGAGTGCATGCTGTGTTAGGGTGCCGCCGCGAAGGGGAAACTAAGCTGCAATCGGGTGGGAGATCCACTGTGGGCCAACGGGAAGCCCCACTCCATCGGTGGCTAGGTCTATGCGATCACGCCGCTCACCAGATTAGGGCCTAATTTAGAGGTGGATGCCATAGGGAGCGAGTCGTCAATATGGTCCATCGGTGCAAGTTTCATGAGTCTGGCCCGGAAGCAGGGTGAGATGAAAAAGTAGCGGAAGTCTGCAAGAATGATCAAGTATGGCTGACAATGAAAGAAAATGAATACGGAACGTGACAGCGACCCCACATTGAGTTGGAAGACTTAGACGTGTAGACACAGAGGGAATGTTGCCCACTCTCCAGCAGGTCAACTCGGAAATAAAGCGAGGTAGTAAAACAGCAGCATTGATGGTTGATCATACGTGCACTGTGGGAGGAAAAACTTGCACTTACCAATCCAGGAGAGAGGCCGCCTCTTGAAGGAACGGTTCAGGAGCTGTTCGGATGAGAAAAAGAGTTGTACATTGTGGGGTAAAGAAACACGGCCAGAAAACCCTCGAGGGTGGAACGACTTGGAACAATCAGGCACTACTTACGAGTCCTGCAGGCCTTGCAACCTCTCCCTGGGTCTCCTGCATGGCGCGGTTGCTGCGGCCCATGAATCTGCGAGGCGGCCCACTCGCCCTCACAACTCACTTTATGTGCCTTGAAATACATCCATCACCGCGGATGCACTACTAGAGACCCAGTAACTATGGCGGATGCATGCGCGACATCGGAGCCCGAAAAGCGGCATTCGTGCCGATCACGTCATTCGACTTTTCGGCCTAGCTTATTCAAGTTGCAATTTCACCGTTGCCTTCCACTCCCTGCCCGTGCTCCTGGACCGTAACGTCAGACATCAGCCACCGGCAGTAAACCCCCAAGAGCGCAATGCCAGCCTGGAAATCAAACGCTAAGGCCTGACACACCAAACCTCATTTACATTGACTTGATCCGTCGATTCGACAGGACTGCTCCTGTAGGTCTGTCGGCCAGGATGTTGACCCAGAACGTTCCTGCCACAGCTTTCAAGCATCAGGTTCAAACGTGTTCGGATATGTCCTGAACCGAGAGCAAAAGTTCGGATGGAGGTGAACATGAACCGAGTGTCGCATCTGTTCAACAAGAGCTCGGTTCAAACTGGTATTAAAGACTGAGCACATCCATCACTAGCATCGTTTGCAGATCCACGGGTGAGGTCGCGTCCTGGAGAAGAGGCTCAGCAGCTGTTTGGGTGGGAGAAAGAGTTGTACATCGGGTTAAGCAGAGAGGGAAGAAAGGACAGCAACTAGTAGTGACAACAACGCAAGACAAATCGATTCCAAGTCCGTGGAACGGACGGCCACGGAACAAGACAGTATAGCAATCTGAGATAGACAAGTGCGGCAAACAGGGTATTTATACACACCCAAATTTCATAGTATGTCCACAACTCCTACTCCGACACCCGAGTCCTTGCTAAGACTGATTTGAGGGGCTAATCCTCGCACAGGAATTTCGCAATCCACAGCGACACGTTTGAACTCTGGGCCATCCGGATGTTTCTGGAGCATCAAAGCATGGAATTCTTGTCTGAGACGGACGACAACCCGCAGGGCCCGTCTGTTGCTATCCATGGTAGCGGGGCTGGATGCAGGACACAATGGCGTAGTTGGTGAGAACGTAAACATATCACTGACACGTGCATGGTCACGAAGATTGCGAATCCAAGGGTGTACGAAAATAAACTGACTTGGGTCCTCCACCGAGAGCTTCTCTGATGTGCGAAGTTCAATATATCCAATGCCTGATACACAAGCACGGTAGTGGTTTTCGTGGGCGCCCGTAGATGGAAACTCATCCAGCTCCTCGACAGAAAAGATGATGGATGGAAGGTGAAGTCTGCGGTTGGAAAACTTAGCAGAGAGAGGCAAACCAGTGATTTGGGTATAGATCTGCCTTGCATCCTCCAGAGTTACCAAGCCTTGTATTTCTTCAATGCGTTTATTCATTTCAACATCATCGATGGCGGATGATGTATACGGCATTTGGCCATAAACATTGAGGGAGGCGGGAAGGCAGCTATTGTATGACGAAGGTACAGTTCCAGTCCAAGCGAGCACCGTCACATCACCCGAACGATCTATGATTTCCTCGAGAAGTCTCCCAAGTGCATTCTCCCTCTCCCCGTAGTTTGATTTCAGATTGCTTTTGAATATGCCAATCAGAGAGTATGCAACATCCTCCTCCTTTGTTGCGTTACGCTTCGAAGCCAACTGCAACTTCTCTCGGATCCCGAGACTATCGGGACTAAATGACAGGATGGTTTTTACCGGGAGATTGATAGCTCTAGAGAGTTCCTCCATGATATCCGGTGAATCTTTGTGGTTTGATCGTTTATCCCCCAGGTACGGCTGCCAGTTGCGGTCGTAAAAGCGAACCACCTTGGGAGCAAGTAATTCTTGGAGCGTCCATGCCCGTGTCATCCAGAGGCTCTTTATGAGATGTCCAAGGGATGAAGAGGATTCTGCATCCATGAGGTAGATGAAGGTAGCTGCTGACTCTTTATACCACTTGTACATCAGCATGATGGATTCGTTCCACACTGCGACGTCCATCTTATCTATACAACACGTATCGCTCCACGCCCAGCGATAGCCATCCTTGTGTACCACATCGCAGAAATTACGCAACTTGACATTGAGCTCGGATTTGCCTAGGCCCTTGACTGACTTGGCGGAGACAACGTCTTGGAATGAGGGTTCCTTTCCTTTCGAGTGTTCCCACACATGTGATAATGCCACATATTGGAAGTACTTGGCGGCCTCTCTTTGGATCTGTGCCTCGTCCACTTTATTCGTCAACGAAGAGACCAGTTCCTTATATACGACTTCGGACTTGAACAATCGCGTTCGTTCTATTCCATCACATAGCTGACCTGATTCAACATCGACAAGAACGAAAGGGCATGATTTGTAGATATTGCCAATAATCCTGTCAGTAGCTGACTCGATCTGAGAGGGCGAGACATAGTTTGCTCCAAGCTCTAGAAAGTTACATCGGCTACAGGGAGACCGGGATGAAAACGGATAGACTCACTGCGGATATACTCATCAGGCAATTCGTCAATGGCAGAGAATAGATTATTCAATGCGCTGAGAGCTTTGTCATATTCTTTGAGGGCGAAGTGTGCTGCATGTTTTGCCTTGTGTCCCCAAGGGTTTGAAGGGTCCAGGCGAACGGCCTACATGGCTCGCGTCGTCAAGATGGCTTGGTGTATGATAAATGGATACTTTGACGTACTTCGTTTGCGTCCTCCAAGGTATCTGTCCATAGTTCTTTCCGCGCCCGAGCCTGACTTCGCTTGACAAGGAGACTGACCCGAGACGAGGATTTGAGAGATAGTGCAGCAGTATAGTGCAGAATCGCGTCATTGTACCTCTTTTCCTTGACGGATCTATCACCCAAGGCTGCCAGCTGCATGGTACATTGTTGTGCAAAACCTGATCACACGGTATCTAGTTTGATTATTCGCAATTTAACCATCAAGACTCACTAGTAGCCCACTCGTCTTGGTGTTCTTTGTCCATAGAATTCGTTAGCTGGAGGAGAGCCTTGGCAGCTTCATGAAAACGACGATCGGAATAGAGGGTTTCGCACCACTGTTTCTGGACAGTAACATTGAGCCCTTCAAAGCACCATCCAAACATCTTCCAAACATCAATAAACTCAACTTCAAAGTAAGGGAAAGCAGCTTACTAGGGAGATCGTCGTCAGGTGAAGACTGGGTTGCGGTGGGACGATGCCCTGCGCCTGTTCCAACACCTCTATTGCGCGGGCGAAGTCTCCCTGTCTCAAATGCATATTTCCGAGTACCTTTGGCCAACGTCAGTGGTGGTGTACGCGAATCAACAAATAAATTGGCTACTCGCTTGAAAATAGTAGTACTTTGCATCATTTTCCGCACTCGCCACGAGATCGCGAACACGTGATATAGCAATAGGGATGTTTCCGACAAGGAAGAGCACGATCGCCTGAAGGGAGCATGGTATTTAAACAAGATAAGTGCCTAGGACTGAATTGACGTGCCTTTATTAGCAAGAGGAACGCATAGCTTGCTTCGTTCGGTACGCAATCGTGAAACGCGAGGTCAAATGCCTGCATAATAGTACTTTGGTCCTTTTGTCCGACGAGGGAAATAGCATTCGCTATATGCCCAATGGCTGTTGGCTGAATCGCAAGTGACTTGGCCACTGATGAGTCAATGTCAACATGAGGGAAAATGATATAATTACTTGGGTAGCATTGTCCATGGCCATGACATATTGTTTCGAACATAACCGTACCAAAGCGCGATGGGCGAGAGCGCGCGAATGATGAGAAGCATCCACAGGATCTAATATTTCCCCTGTTAAAAGTTGTTCGACGCGAGCCAGATCGCCCTGCGTCCATGACGCAAATGTTTCTTTGTTGACTTGGATGAGCGGCAACTATATACGACACTAAAGAAGAGTAAGAGGGTTTAAACACGCAAGGAACCGATATCGGAACATACTCACAACGCCATAGGGGGAATAGAAGAGTAAAGCATGAGCTTCTAAGTCTACTAACTTTACGCGTAGGATGACATACTATTTCTAGATACGAGATGGGAAGGATATCACAAAGTCTCCGGAGAGTAATTTTCCCGTTGTTTTCGCTGGTCGCCACGCAATCGGCTTTAGGAGAAAGCGATACGCACCGAAGGCTATTTGTGTGCTGGAAAATGGGGCCGATCTGTTGGTGTGTAAAGGCATCCCAAAACGACAATGACGTGTTCGCGATGACCGCGACGAGCTTCTGATTGCGTGATAGGGAAATGGAAGGTGGTATGCGTGCCCTTCCAGGAAAGGACCATCTACCAAGCAACCGCCCCGAAGATGAATCGAAACGCTTAGCTTCATTATCAGAGACTCCAAACAACTGGCTACCATCAGCCGACCAGGTGAGCGGCGAGCATATGCACGAAATTTCTGAGCCAGAGTGCCATGAGATGTGCAACAGTTGTTGGCCGTTATTGGTGTCGAAGATCTTCAGCGAGTCGCCATCAGCGGTGGCGAGGCAGACACCGTCTGGAGCGAATCGCACTGCCGTTAGGTATAGTCCAGGGTGCCTCAACGGTCCGAGGAGCCGTTTTCCTGTAGTGATACTAAAGACGAACGCAAATCCATCCTCCCATCCGCCTGTTGCAATTTTCGTTGAATCGGGGGAAACATCAACCGCACATGCCCCTTTTGCATGACCGCCGATATCCAGGACTTTCTTGGAGGACTTTGCGTCCCACACCTTTACGTTTACTGCTGACCTCCAGAGCGCGCCGACGAACCATTTTCCATCTGGAGACAGCACTGCAGCATGGATGGATCCATTTTCAGCGTGAATTGCCTCGCAGACCTCGTGTCCGTCCTCTATTTGCCACTGTCAAAACAGCCCCACGCTACCAGCGCTTAACACTTGTTCACCATCGTTCGCGAAGAAGACACAGTATATAGATTCTTCGCCATCGGTTTCAAACACTTTGGGAGATCAGGATGTTAGCAGATAGACTCTGCAGACACTCATAAATCTGACGGACCATTTTCCGTTGACTGCATTCCCGCTGACACAGATTAGAGACGGGGCAAGATCGTGAGGGTAAGCATCAATGGGCAAGGGTACCACAGGTTGCCTCGAGTTTTACATGCTATATGTGCATTTTTCATCTTATCATTGATCAATCGATGACCCTCAACATGGTACTCTGCGCGTGCCAACTTGCCCGGCACGTGAGCACAGTGGTGACTGGAGACTTCGAGAGACTTGCTGAGGGATGATGTGCCCTACATACCCCGTCCTCTCGCCTCATTGCACTGCGAGCACTGCGCATTAGAGAGGTTATACAGAGACAAGAACAAAGTCGAACAAGCAGGCTGATGATATGGGCCGTGTGGTACAACTGGGATTAAAGGTCTAACTGCGGGGCTGATCCTGGAGTCTGGAATAGGCATCGCGGGGAGCCCCGAGGACTAGAAAAGGACTACAGCCGTGAAAGTCGTAGACTCGACTTGGTTGAACGATAAGTTCCGGTCAACGGTGCACAGTTCAGCAGCAGACCTGCATTAAAAGGAAGTGCAATAAAAGCATCCAGTTGAGCGATACAAATGGGAGTCGTAGTCGTGGATGGAAGTCACCTCAATCTCGTGCAAGCCCGATTCGCAGCTGCCATTCTAGGTTTGCCAAGGCACGCGGCTCACCTAGAATTTAGTCCGTGCACGAGAAAGCGAAGCAGCTAGGCTCTTTCTTCCTGCCACTCCGCTTTCCCCTCGCACTGCTCCCTCCAGCGCTGCCTCTTCCTCTCTTCTTTCGCACCCCAAGCGACCACCCTCTTCAGTTATCCCCAACATGCAGGACCCCAATCGCGCAGTCGCCCTGGACTATACTTCTGCAGAGTACCAAGAAGAACGAGAAGACCTAAGGAACAGCGGCCTCACGGAGCAACAAGCCATAGACTTCCTCAAACGCCAGTGGACCTCCAGAAACAACAAAGCCATTGCAGCCTGGGATCAGCGTCAAGAGGAAGCTGCCATAGCTGAAGCAGAGGAAGTGCAACGTCAGGAACTCCTCGAACAGGAACAAGAAGAGGAGGAGTCTCAGATACGCAAAGAGGAACAGAAAAAGAACAAGGCCAAGTTCGCCCCCATCCCAAGCGTCCCAGCCCCAATGGAACCAGTCGTCCTCCCTTCACAAGTCGCCATCCGCAAGCTCCAACAACACAAATTCTGTGAACTCTGGTACTTCACCAACGAAGGCCTCAATGAAGCAGATGCCTCCCTCGCCTATACCTTAGATGACAACATGCTCTCCTTCACACACTCCTCCGATGGTGTCCCCACCCTCATCCACTTGTCCTCTGCCAAGGATAAATCCAACGTCATCCAGGACGAACAACTGTCCTGGATGCAATTTGGCCAAGTGGCCCCTCGCATCCTGCCCTTCATGTCTGACCAGGGATGGGACTGCCCCCACCTCGACATGCATGCCAAATTCTGGAGCACCCTTGAACTCCACCCATGGGCAAACTCCCACAACCCCCTACAGAACCGAGCTCTACTCGTGTACCAAGGACAGCAGTGCCGCAAATGGCACAACTGCATTGGTTCCCTGCGAGCATTCAACCTCACCATCCTCAATGAAGACCTCCTATCCATGACCCTCAACACACTGGTTGCACAGTCCTGCTCGGAAAGCCAAGACGCCATCACAGGTAAGCCATCACCCCCCTAGCAGACCCTCCGATATTCACGATACATCCCTCCCCCCCCCCTACCCCCCCCTCCCTCTCCCCCCCCCTCCAACCTCTCATGCTCGCACTGGCTCCACTCGGCCTACACTCGCACAGTGCTCAACAAGAGGCTCAACACCATGATGGAAAAGTACAACTCCATACTTTCCTGGGTTCCAACACCCCTTGCCTCAGCACTGACCTCCGTGGTCAGGTCCTTCAGCGGGTCCAAGCGCCCTCTATCACCCCCCCTGGGCCCACACGAAGCCAACTGCAGGCGCCAACGTCCCTTTCAGGCGTCAGCAACCCCCCCAGCCAGCCTGGCCATCTGCCTTGTCTGCCTTGGCAGGCACCGACATGAGGTCACCAAGTGCAGAGCTGCTCGCACCTGGGACCAAAAATATGAAGTGCACGCAGAACGCATTGGGGGCAACCTGTTCACCAAACACGATGGCCAACAACTCTGCTGCCGCTGGCAAAAGGAAAGCACTTGTCCAGAAGCCCATCACCTTGCCCACCTCTGCTCTGGCTGCAGCTCAGCCTCACATGGAGCCCACCGGTGCCCCCGCGCCCAGAAACAGACCCCCGACAATGCCATACAAGGCTGATAACTGGGAAGTGGCGATCACTCGTGCCAAACTCCACAGCTGCTTTCTATCCATACCCTCCTCACTTTGTACAGGCTTTATAGTAGACTTCCCCCGCATTCTGCATGTACAAACCCCCCCTAACAAGGACTCAGTTCACGTTCACCCCCTTGAGTTTAATAAATCCATACATAAGGAAATTAATAAGAACCGCTACATACATAGGTCCCCATACCACAGCGGCCCTCACGGCCCTAATCAGTCCCTTTCAGTCGTCACCCATATCCATCATCCCCAAAGCGGGTCGCCCAGGTAAATTCAGACTAGTACAAAATTTCTCCTTTCCCCCCCACCCGACCCCCTCATCCCCAAATTCTTCAATCAACGCAAACATCTGTGTGGAAAACTTTCCAGCCACATGGGGCAAATTCTCCATAGTAGCACTCCTCCTGTCCTGCATTCCCCCAGGCTCAGAACTTGCCACCCGCGACGTTGCCAAAGCATACCGCACGATCCCCCTCCATCCGTCCCAATGGCCTGCAGGCATCATATGTGCAAACGATGACCAATTCTTCATCGACACGTGTCTAGCATTTGGCTCAACCCCGGCAGCAGGTACCTATGGCCACCTCGCAGATGCAGGAGCAGACATATTACACTCAGAAGGAATCAGTCCCCTCGACAAATGGGTGGATGACCACATATTCGTCCGAATAAAACGATGGCACCTCGAGGAATACAACAAGAAGTGATCCGAGTGGGCAGACGACATCTCCGAGTCAGGCCCCATCAAACAATCGGGAAGTCACCTATGGTTTGCCGGTCGAGAACACTCCAATGGTCTCATAGAGGAATTCAATGAGGACTGCTCATTCCCCATTAAAGACTTATCCAACTCCTCCCCCCGATCGGATCACGACAGGCTATTCACTTACTGTCTAGAGGACGTCAACCGCCTATCCGACCACCTGGGAATTCCCTGGGAGAAGTCCAAAGACCAGCCCTTCAGCCATGCCACTATTTACATTGGCTTTCAATGGGACATTCGCTCACAAACAGTCTCCCTAGCACCAGCAAAAGTAGAAAAGTACCACTTGGCCATTACCTCCTTCCTCGCCTCAACAGCACACACCCTTCAAGATGTCAAACAGCTTTATGGCAAGCTCCTCCATGCCTCCTCCGCCCCTCCGAGCGGCAGAGCATACCTCACCAGTCTAGAACGCATGCTCAAAGTCTGCGCTGACAAACTGTTCATGCCCCATAGGCCCTTAAAAAGCCTCTGCCCTGACCTCCTCTGGTGGGACTACCAACTCGAACAAGGATGCATCTCCATCCCTCTCCTTCCCCCCCTTCCTTTTACAGACCTCCACACCTACTCCAATGCCAGCTCTGGCTTTGGCATTGGCATTGTCATCGGATCATGCTGGCAAGCTTGGCACCTCTGCCTGGGGTGGCAGTCTGCTCGGGGCTCCTCCAGAGACATCAGCTGGGCGGAAGCGGTCGGCTTCGAGCTCCTCATCTGAGCCATTCATGCTGAGGCTCTGCACATTGAGAGGCTTGTCATACATGGAGACAACACAGGCATCATCGAAGGATGGTGGACAGGCCGCCACCGCAACTCCGAGACCAATGGAGTTTTCTGCCGCATCCACGCCCTACTTTCAGAAGAAAATGTCCACCGCCAAGTACACACACGCTATGTCCCAAGCGCAGCCAATCCGGCAGACAACCCCTCCTGGGGCTGCTTCCCCCCAATATCGCTCCTTCTTCCTCAGCTCCCCATCCCACTCCCTCTCCTCCCTTTCCTTACAGACGCCCTCAACTCACCTACCTCAGGCCCCCCCACCACAGCGGAATCCAATCCCAGCCCCTCTCCACATCTCGCACGCCCTAACTGCCAGCATCAGACCACCGCAGCCCACAACAGGCTTCACACCCAACTCCTCAAAGATGACCTCCTCATCCACCAAATGCTCACAAGCTGAAGCCCCCTGCCCACGCTTCAATGCCCTCCTGTCACCCTCCCTACCCACCCCCCCCCCCCCCCCCCCCCCCCCCCCCCCCCCCCCCCCCCCCCCCCCCCCCCCCCCCCCCCCCCCCCCCC
>JBBPKK010001282.1:0-10431 GCA_038089215.1 Tylopilus vinaceipallidus | reverse complement strand
TGACGCCGACCCCGCCCGTCGCGTCGACGCTGAAAATCCAGGGTACCGCGGTGCCGCCGGCAGTGCCTGCTGCACCTGTCGCCCCTGCTGCCCCCTCGACCTCGAAGCCGCCTCCCCCCGCAGCTCCGCCAGCCACCACGAATGCCGGACCCGTACGCCGAACGCTCGGCGGTGCTGTTCCCCTGGGTACGACGACGGTGACTGACGGTGCAGGCCGCGGACGGGGCGCACCCCGCGGGCGCGGGCGCGGTCTGAGCATCCGCGGCGCAGCGCCCACACGCGCTGGCACGGGTCCCTCGCCCACCGCGGCGACGGCTGCTGGTGCTGGTGCTGGTGCGGCGAGCACGTCTGCCACGACGACGGCGGCGACAGCGTCCGTCGGCGTGTCGATCATGGGCGCGGCGAACAAGCGCGGACGGGAGGACGAGACCGCGCCGGACGACTCGCTCGTCAAACGACTCAAGCCTGCCGCCGGCGAGGCCACCACTGCTGTTGGTGCTGGTGCGGTGACAGGGGCGTCGGCGCCGAACGCGGCCGCTGCAGGGGCTGGGAGCAAGCCCCCGGTCGCGATTCGACGACCGCCGCCGTCGTAGCGTGTTGCACCCGCCTTTGGCCGTTCATAGTTTGCTTGCATCTTGTATCGTTATCCACATGCGTTTACTCTCCATCAGCTCACGACATTGGTTCACGCGCACGGTTTCAATTCACTGGACTGTTGATATTTTTCATCAATGACGTGGCGATAGTGCATAAGCAATTAATAAAGGTTTAAGAGAAAGTAGACATGGGGTGATATGCAAGAAAAAATGTGAATCTTTCCTGCGAGGCAGAAAAGGGGACGTAGGACGGCGTAACTAGAAGCAACGTGACGAGGGTGCGTGATAAGAGCTCGTTGCGAGGCAGGGGCATCAGTAGAGTCAATGGCGAACGCAAAAGCAGGGCAAAGGTGGAAAAGGGGAGAAAGAGAAAAATGAGTACGGTTCGATATGCGGTGGATCGGACGAGAGCAATAGATAATAGCAGATGGATGTGGTGGAATGGGATGAATTGGGCCGGGCCGGGTATGGGAATGTGATGTGAAGGGGAAAGGGACGGGGAAATATGACGACAGGCTGAAAGCGAGCGCAACAAGCGTTTAACCAAGCATACGAGACATGATATCAGATAGTCATTAGAACAAAGACGAGGACGATACGTAGCAATGAGGAGAGGTAATGGAATAAGGAAAAAAAAAAAAGAAGAGAAACAACTAAACGACAATGGTCCGCGACGGTCTTCGCGAGGCCGTCCTGCCAGGGACCATGGCCTTGATCGCGCGGTGGACAAACGTCCGCTTGCTGTCGTCCCTGCACGAGCGCGAAGAACTCGAGTGCGTGCCTTGACTAGCAGAGAGGAACCCGAATTCATCGGCGCACGGCGACCGTCGCCAGGCGTCGTCGCTCGACACAGGGGGTGGCATCGGACGCTTGCCTGCCCCAAATACCCCGAATCCACGGGCATGGGCAGGCCTGGGAGGTTCCGGGGTGCTCACCGTGTTCTGCACGAGTTGGGGGTTGTCAGACTGGTAGCCTTTTCCGACGCGCTTCACGCCAGACGTCGCCATCAAGAATCGGTCATAGACACCTTCCAGGTGCCGTTTGTCGGGCGAGGCAAGAACGTCTTTCTCGGCCGACTTGCGCGCAGGGTAAGATTCGACATAGTAGGGGGACGAATTTAGATCGTCGAACTGAATAGAACGGCCGCGGCTCGTTCCAGGGGAAGTCGTCGAGTCCTCCGTGAATCTGGGTGACAGAGGGGGCGCGACGAAGAGGCTCCTGTCAAGCACAGCTGACAGTCTTGGTGGGGGAGAGGATATGGCAACTGCAAATATACGGTGAGCCCATCGGTGTACGACGTTCGATTGGTCTTGTCCACCTACCTTTGTTGAGTTCCAGCTCTAGCTTCGACACGTCTTGAATGTGCCTATCCAAGTTGCTCTGAGATTTGGATTTCTCCCTCCGTTTCGAAGGGCTATGGTCAAAGATACCGCTCGAGCCTGAGCCCTTTTTTTCTTGTTCCGGTGTCCCAGTCGAGATCGTCGCACGGCGTCCACGTCGTTGCGGCGTTTGCATGAACACACTGATCGTGGGAAGGACAGGCACCGACGACTCTGGCGTATGGATACATGATAAGGATGCGCTCGACCCCTCTCCACGAGATATCGCTGGCAAAAGTGGGGCATTCAGATCCTGGGACTCGGCAAAAATTTCATTGGCTGCAAGTAAGCGTCGCGGAAAACGGGAAGAGCGACTAGTATGGAGCGTATTGTTATTGTTTTGGCTTGCGGGTGCAACAGTATTACCATGGTGCAGCGAAGAGGAACGAGACATGGGCGCGAGCGGAAGCGCGGGGGGAGGTGTGATGCTCGTAGAGGCAAAGTTCTGGCAAGTCTCTTCGACCACCTCTGTTTCGCAACGGATCAACCAACGCTCTCTTTGGCTAACATACCAGGACTTACTCTCGACGCTTTGGATCCACGTGTTCATACGGTCAACTGCGACCTCACGTTCAGGCCGGATGTCCTCCCAGCTGAAGCGTCCTTCTTCACCAGACCGCCTCTGCTCAAAATCGATAGGTTCGGGCGAGGCACACCACGCCGGTGTAGCGCGGCCCGTAAGAGCCAGCGTAGACGACTTGTAGAAACGCAGACTCTTGTCTGAGAACGACGGTACATGATCATCGAGGCAGAGTGATAAAGAACAAAATGCCCACCAATGGATGCCTTGACGCTATGCTTTAGCGAGCTAAACCCCGACTCGCCGTTCCTCTGTACTTCTACAGGTAGCCCGACATCAGTTACAGAATCGCGCTTGGCTGGACTCCCTTCCGATGGCAGCTTGCCCACACTTTGATTATTAAGCGCGAGCACACTGATGGACCCGTTTTGTGATGAAAGGATCTGAGCCGATGCACGCACGCCGAGTTTGGCGACCGCGATCTGACTCCGTTCCATATTCGACGACAACGAGGAGAGCGTCGTGACCGACTGCGCGGCACCAGGTTGTTCACCCTCCACCTTGACCTTTTCTTCTTGGCGTGCCTCGACCTTGAGGAGCTGGCCCTTGGTTTGAGCGGAGGCGACCTCGGCCGCCACTTCCGCCTCCACTCCAGAGTCGTCGTCATCAGAAGAATCAGAACTAGTCGTTGTCGTTGTCCCGATCGTAGAACCTGCATCCGCCAGTCTTTCCATCTCCCTCAATCGCTCACGTTCCCGTTCCCAATCCATCATTCGGTCTCTAACGCTTCCCCTCGTGACCTTCGTTGCACTCGATAAATTGGCTGACAGCGGCATGGACACTGTACTCTCCGGTTCTTTCGCTGGAGTCTTGGGACTGAGAGGAGTAGCTCCGGCAAGTCCGTTGGAGACGCGCGAGACCTTGCGGGGAGAATGGACTTGCAAAGGCAAACCTTCGTTCTCCTTGTTCTGCTTGTGCGACGTCGTGCGACTCTTTGTATCCTCCTTTCCTCTGTCCTTCTTTGCAGCGTGAACATGCCTGGGGACGCCATGTGCACTCAGATCAACGTTCCGAGCAAAACCAGTGAGATCCGCGAGCACACCAGCGCGCCCACGCGTACGCGGTGGCTTTCCCGACAATTGTTTCGAGGCAGAGGGAGAAGCCTTGGTTGCACGCACTGGCGTCTGGGTGGCAAGAGCGTGCGTAGGGGTTTGCGGCGTGACTGGTTGATGAGATACATGCGCGCGCGTGCGATCCACCTGGGGCGTACAGTACTGCGCAATGTGTGAGTGTGCACGCTTCTCCTCTGTGATCCTGGCGCGTGCCAGAGGAACGGGGACCTCCTTCGTGACGCCAGTAATGGAAGGTACATGTGGGGAAGGTTGTCGGGGCCCAAGAGGTCGTTTCAACGAGGTTTCCGAGCTCAGCGATACCAACGTTGGCTTCTGACGCGTATCCACGGCCTCGCGACCTTTACGAACGCTGACATCTCTCTCCTCCCCAGATTCCGTTCCCAGATTGATTCGACGTTGTGATCGAACGAGAGGTGAAGCTTGGACAGTAGACAACTTTCTTGTGCGTGTCGGAGTGGAGAGACCAGGGGGTGCACGTAATTTAGGTTGGGATCTTGAGCGTGAGTGGGTCCTCGTCCTTACCGCAGGCGAAGCAGAGTCAGAGGATACGTGCTCCACCGTCGCATGGCGGTTTGACGCAGGTAACTCGGCTCTCTGGGAGTGAGATGACGACGGCGTGCCTGAAACCATTTTCGGCGTGGATTCTGCCCTTGAAACTGGCCGTGAGCTAGTACCCATGCCCGATGCGGACCGTGGCGTCCACTCCGTCCTCGATGCCGGTCGCGACGCAGAGGCTCGTGAACCAGACCGTGATGCTGACCAGGGAAGAGACATGTCAAGGCGACGCGATTGTGACGCTTCTTTCTCTTTGTCCTTGAAAGCGTGTCTGAAAGAATCAAAGACTAAGGGCAAGCGGGTCTGCGCGGTCGATGGGGTGGTTGCCGATGCCGATTTCCCTGTAAAGAGCGCTTGAGCACGAGACATGACCGACATGATGGCCGACGTACTGTGCCCGTGAACAGGAGCTGGTGGGGCGACGTCCCAATAGGCATCTCCGACGAGTTCAGCGGCTGTGCAGCGCAGGTCAGCGTTTGGAACAATCATGCGTCTCAGGAAACATTCGACAGCCTGAGACATGGAGTATTTGCCGACCCATTTTCCCCGCATCTGCCAACATGCCGTTAGACAGGCGCGGGCTCAAAGCGGATCAGGGTTACGTACGGTGCGATGCCAGTATTTCTCGAGGTCCTCCTTCTTCTCAAAGACCTCACCCTCCTCGTGCTCAAAGGGCGTGCGACCAACAAGAATTTCAAAGAAGGTGACACCGAGAGACCAGATATCTGATCTTCTGGTGTCATGAGGGAGTCCGCGAGCGCGTTCTGGGGAAAGGTACTAGAGGACAGCGTTACGTGAGTTGCACAGGATAGACGAATGATAACGTACCTCGGGTGTGCCATATGTCAAGTTACTGTGAAAAGCCTTGGGAGAAGCGAGGTCATACCTCTCAGCGAAGCCGAAATCCACCAGGACAGGGACGTTGGCGCGAGAGAGAAGAATATTGGCTGGTCTGAGGGGAAGATGGATGAGCGTGCCATCCATGAAGAGAGGCGGACGCACTTGATATCGTTGTGTACAACACCTCTAGAGTGTAGGAAATGAACACCAGAAAGAAGAGACTTGAACCACACTCTTGCGCGTGACTCGGAGACCTCTACGGGGACAGGGGTGGGGAGGTATGCCCTGGAAAAGAAGATGAGCGAAGTGGACCCGGGTGATGAGATGGACGAACATGGTGATGAGGGCATAGGAGGGCGTAATGATGAAGGAATGAAAGGGGACGATGGATGGGTGTGGGTCGTTCTTAAATGATCTAACGATCTTCATTTCGTTCCATCTGGCGGGTTCAGGAGGTGAGCCAGGGGAAGGAAGAGGGGGGGGGGACGCACAATGAGCGTACTCTGGCGGCAGTGGTGGAGGTTTTGGAGCGGTGAACAAGCTTGACCGCGACCTCGATGTCCCTGGCTTTGCCCGAGGACGACTTGGGGCGACAGAGCCACACGCTGCCCCAGTTTCCGAAGCCAATCTAGGCAACGGGGTGAGGCGGAGCGAACAGGGGAGATGGGGGAGCATACTTCTTTGACGAACTGGAGGCGTTCGGCGAGGAGGTGGTCGGAGAGCGAGAAGACGTCCGTGGGCTGGTCCATGGTGGATACAAGTACAACGACACGAGCCAGCGTCGCTCGGTCGACGAACCCTCCCTGCCTCCCCGAACAAGGTACAAACACCCGTCAACAACGCGTACACCCGTGGGAAAAACGCGTCCTGCCGCACCGATCACACGCGGCGTCGGTGATATCCGGAGACCCTCATGGCCGACCTCCAGGAAAAGTGTAGCGGGTGTTCACGTCAAACTTGTAGTAGTTGACTAGCCTAGAAGCATCCAGGCACCTGTTGCCGACCCGATACCTGCTCCCTCCACATGGCACCGCTCGCACAGGCGCTTCAGGTCTCGCGTCAGTCCAACGCTGATGACGGCGCCCTCTGTTACAGCTGCGAGCTTGATCCTCGTTGGGCCGTCATAGCGTAAGTCGACTCCCGTTGGTTTCCCTGCTAAAGTGTCTTATTTCGCCACTCAGCGTCCCGCAAGGAGGTATGCGTCTTTGCAGCTGCCAGCGGATCTAACCGAGCATGCCTGGCTAGGCTATGCCCTGGGCCTCCTCGTCGAAGCTTGCATCCAACATCAGTCCGGTACCTCCCACGTGGATCCCATCTACGTCAGCGCCTTCTTCCGTCGTGCTACCAACGCTGGCATCGGCCAAGTACGCGTGAAGCTCCTCAAGCCCGGCAAGACGTTTACCACGCTTCTCGCAGAGCTCGTCCAACAGGTCGGTGGTACAACTCATCTGGCGTTGCGTTCCCTTCCCCAGTCATCCTAATTAGTTTGCTTCGGATGTCAAGGGAACCACTAAAATCACTGCGCATCTCCTCTTTGGTGATCTTTCCCCACCTCAACCTGGCCAGAAAACGAGGGCCTTGGCCCCACCATCCACATATGCACGTCGCTTGCCGTTGTATTTCCACCCGGGTACACTGCCTCTCGATCCGACCAAGCCTGCGTGGGCGAGAAACATGCATGTTCACATCGCTGTCGACACCCGCTTGTTGAGTCACAATGATCCAGCCAGCACACTGCGAACGGCCCCCGACTCCGTTGGAGGAGGCGGTGTCGAGTGGGGTGCTTGGTGCGAACTGGCCCACAAAGACGATAAGCTCACAACGTCGTCCATGCCATTCTTTTGCGACGCCTTCGTCAACTTGCCAGATCTGCTCCCGAACACTGAACCAGCTCACGTCCAGGGAAAAAGGTTGGCATTTCTCAGCCAGACACGACGTCCTGATTAAAATGCTGCCTGCAGTTGGTTCCCTACGATCGCCATGACGATAGAATTCAAGGCGAGGCTACCGTCATCCACAAACTATTCGACTCGCACGGTTGGGGTGTACAGCGAATCACGCTTCCTCACCGATCCAGAGGGACGTCACAACGGAAGAGTGGAAGTGTGGACTGCGCCTTCTGAAATTGGCCAGGGTGGTGTGTTTGAAGGATGGAGGGATCAACAATATTGCATTGCTGTCGCTGACCAGATGGCGTTAGTGCTCCCCGAAGGCGTGAACGTGCGGCAGGGAACCAAGGATTCTGCCAAGCTATGAACCAGTCGTTATCAGCGCAGACTCGCATGTTGCCGATCAACGTCTATATTTATCATTGGTGAGTCGCCCGATCAAGCATGTTCTCCCATGTCAGGCTCAATGAAACGCTGCCCTTCAGATCGCCCCCAATGATTAGACCGTATATAAGTGGATATTTATCTTGTTGGTGGACCGCAAGGACGCGAATATGACCATCCTCGGCCCATGCCGTCGCCAGAGCCATTTGTCGTGAGAGCTGGCACACGATCCCAAAAGCCGTGATTCCAGGAGATCTCAACAAAGATGACTTGGCCAGGTTATTTATGTACCGGCACCTAATTCGGAAGTCCAGCAGGTCCGAGATAAGATCCATAGGTGGGCCCTACGACACATGGCTTCATCCTTGGTTCCTGGGTCCATACTCGTTCTCGAGCCTACTTCGCGGAATCCGCGGTAATCGTTACCCGGTAGTCGATTACAACCACAACACGACCTTTTGGACACGGCAGGACTCGCTGCTGTAATTTTACCCAGGCCAAGTTTGCTACCATGCCCAATCATCCTTATTATGGATGCCTGTCACCCAGGTCGTTTGATCGCTGGCCCAGCCTTCCAGCAGTCAGTCTCTCTTGAACCGAATAACACGTCACCTGGCCGTGACTTTCCAGTGATGGAGCAGTCCAGAATGGCCCCACGCAAAGAAAGAGTCTCCCATTCTCAGGCAGTTACTGTGGCTTCTCCCGCTTGACTCAGCTTAGTGTCAGAACCCGGTTTGATCAGTGTTGTTTCCAGGCGAGTCCTGTCAGCCCGGTCCAGGCCATACCCGGGCCCCATGGGAGGATACGAGACGTGGTCAATGGCCTCCATGCTGCGCCTCTGGCCCTATAAAACCCCCCTCTCTGCGGGTGAGACGTCCCCATTCCCCACACGTTCCCCCTCGAGTTCCGGGACGACACATAGCCATGTCCAGAGTCGTTTTGAATTCTATTCCCTTTGAAACCCGCCTCCGCGCGTCCCTTGGTGCGAGGGAGATTCTCGAGCGCGACCGAAAGCGCGCAGCCAAGTTCCTCGCTGGCGTGTCGCCCAACGGGCCTGTCAAAGCATCCCGGCAGAGGGGCCCTGCGAGCAGCACGAGTGGCGACAGCATCGACGTCACGGACTCAGGCAGGTGTTCATGACTGGGGATGCTGGCCCGTATTGAGCGTCGCCTGTAGGCGTGACCTACACAGCGTCCGTCGGCGTCGGGAACCCTGCGACCCAATATAACCTCCTCATCGACACAGGTGGGTCTTGTGCATATCGACAACTTGGGCCGATGATCGACATCGTTTCAAGGGAGCTCGAACACGTGGGTCGGTGCCAGTACGCCCTACAACCCCACGAGTACGAGCCAAGACACGGGCAATACCATCGTACGTCTGTTCATAATAGTTGCATCGCCGCGGAGTTAACTGATACGCTCCACCCCAGAACGTCAGCTATGGTTCTGGTACCATGTCGGGCGAAGAATGTCGGGATATCCTTTTCTTTGCGCGAAACGAGAGCTGACGCTAGCCCAGACACCGATACGGTGACCTTGAACCAAACCCTTGTCATTCAGAACCAATCCATCGGCGTCGCTTCATCTGCCGACGGTTTCGACGACGTGGACGGCATTCTTGGGTGGGTATCCAGACAGAGAGTCTGGTAGTCACAGGACTGACGAGCGGATCGCAGCGTCGGCCCAACTGACCTGACAGAAGGCACCGTGTCCGACACCACCGATGTGCCCACGGTCACGGACAACCTCTACTCGCAGGGGGTGATCTCGTCCGATTCGCTGGGCATCTTTTACGAGCCTTCCTCGGCCACCGGCGTCCTGAACGGCGAACTCACCTTTGGAGGCACGGACAACAGCAAGTAAATCTCCTCACAGATTTTTTCTTCTTCCAATTCGGCTGATCTCCTCTTCATCACCCTCGTTAGATACACGGGCGAAATCAATTTCGTGCCCATCACAACCACCTCGCCCGCGTCCAACGTGAGTGCACAGTGTGTCGTGATGCGCCTTCTCATGTTCGTCACCGTCGCATAGTATTGGGGCATTGATCAGACGGTGACGTACGGCGATGGCACCACCCTGCTACAGACGACCGCCGGCATTGTCGACACCGGCACCACGCTGTTGCTCCTCGCCACGGACGCGTTCGACGCCTACCAGCAGGCGACGGGGGCCACTCTGGACCAGTGAGACCCTATCCCTCCACCGTCTGACATCGCAGCCGGCTAAATGCGCGGGACGACAGGACCACCGGTCTACTGACGATCACGGAAGCACAGTACGAGCAGCTGGAGAGCATTTACTTTGACATTGGAGGCGTACGTTTCGCTACGACCCCCCCCCCCCCTCGGAACGTCTGACCGAGCGCCCTTGCTGACAGGTTACCTACGAGCTGACGCCCAACGCCCAAATTTGGCCGCGTGCGCTCAACTCAGTGCTCGGTGGCGAAGACGGCCAGATTTACCTCGTCGCGTCCGACCTCGGAAGCCAGAGCGGCTCCGGGCTCGATTTCATCAGTACGTCACGTTTCGTGCGGGGGTGTAGGGGACGTTGCTGACGGGCGGACGCGACAGATGGGTTTGCGTGGCTCCAGCGCTTCTACTCGGTCTTTGACACCGGCAATGCCCAGGTTGGCTTGGCCACGACGCCGTACACCGATGCGGAAACCAACTAAGCCCTCCAGGGACGTTTTTAGATTGTATTTGTAGCTTATGACTCGTCGGAATACTCGTGGATTCTTGGTATGATACTACATATAGAACTGCCTTAAATATTTAGCCTACGGTTTGAGTTGAATGAGAATTGGTTGGTCAGCGTGCGAGACGCTTGAGCTCGTTCATTCTGTAAGCATTGGCAATACGAACAGGCCATGACGTCAGGGGATGGCATCCGACCATTATAAAACGCACCTGCACATCGACTCCTAACTCAATTCTCGACGCAATGGCGCAGCTTATGACGCCCGTTCCCAAACCCGAGTCTCGTCTCGCTCGCTACCGCGCTCTGTCGCCCCATGCCTCCGTGCATGTCTCCCCGCTCCAGCTTGGCGGGATGAGCATCGGGAACAAGTGGAGGCAGTTCATGGGCAGTATGGACTGGGGGTCTTCCTTCCAGCTCCTCAACGCCTTCTACG
>JBBPKK010001281.1:0-10431 GCA_038089215.1 Tylopilus vinaceipallidus | reverse complement strand
TTCCACATGTTCTCCATTCTATTCCGTACCTCCGTACCTGACTCCGAACGTATATAAGTTGTACCTACTTCTGTACTTTGACCTCAGTACGAATATCGACTAAGTTTCCCTCCTCTCGTCTGAACTCTCTCTCTCTTAAATACTAGGACATGGATTGTACAGCGGCGCGACACATAAGTCCTGCGCCAACGTCCTAACCCCTCTGTCCCATTACCTCCGTCGGATCTCCGATCCACCTCCGTCCCCACCTCTGCTCTCTCGCCCCGAAGCCTCGGACCTCCGTCAGATTCACCTTCGGAGAACCAGGACTTAACAGCTTCATTAACTCCATCTTCACTGACATGTTAGACATTTGCATTGTTGTTTACCTTAATGACATCTTCATCTATTCCTCCAACATTGAAAATCATTGGAAACATGTCCAAGAAGTCCTCTGATGCCTCTGTGTGAATGGCCTCTACCTGAAGCCAAAGAAGTGCAAATAACACTCAGACTCCATTGAATATCTCAGATACATGCTCCTCCTCTGGCCTTTTTATGGCTGCTGATAAAATCAAGGTGATCATGGATTGGCCAGAATCCCAGAAGATAAAAAACATCCAAGCCTTCCTGGAGTTCACCAACTTTTATAGATGCTTCATCTGCAACTACATGGACATAGTTATTTTCCTCACCTACCTCACCTACAAAGGTGCTGCCTGGGATTTCTCCAATGCCTGTCAGAAATCTTTCCAGGTGCTGAAGGATGCCTTCACCTCTGCCCCCATCCTTATCCATTGGACTCTGGATGTCCCAATCACAGTAGAAACAAATGCCTCTGACTATGCCATCATGGGTATTCTCTCCATCACACTCCCTAACAGTGAACTCCATCCCGTTGCCTTCTATTCCTGATCCCTCTGGGATGCCAAGCTCAACTACAACATCCATGACAAGGAGCTCCTCACCATTTTTGAGGCCTTCTCCACTTGGTGGCACTACCTGGAGGGCTCCAAAACTCCAATTATGGTTTTTACAGACCACAAGAACCTCAAGTACTTCACAGGCACAAAGCTGCTCACTCACTGACAAGCCTGTTGCTAAGCCCGATGCCCTAACTAGATGATGGGACGTCTATCCCAAGGAGGGGGACTAGAACTACATTCAAGTCAACCCCAACAACTTTCAACCAATATTCACCAAAGACCAACTCACTTTGTCCCTCCAAGCAACTTACCTAGAAGCCCCAGTACTTCAAGCATCACTCCTCCTCAACATGGAACAGATTCATTCCAATATTCTCTCTGCCCTTCCATCTGATTCCACAGCATCCCCCCTTTTCTCCTCCATCCCTAAAAATGATTCCTGCTGTTAAGTCTCACTCAAAGGTTTGCTCCTCTGAGATAACTGTATATATGTCCCTGACACCAATGATCTCTGGCTCTGAGTGCTCCAAGCCTTCCATGATCACCCAACTACAGGACACTTTGGACAAAATTGAACCCTTGAGCTGATCTGCAGGGAATACACCTGGCCCAGTATATGCATGCTGATAAAAGACTACATTAGCTCCTGCACCTCCTGTGCCCACACTAAGGTCCCAAGACATTGCCCATATGGACTCCTGAAGCAGCTTCTAGTCCTGGAGAAGCCTTGGAATTCAATCTTGATGGATTTCATTGAGCAGCTCCTGTCCTCCAATGGTTTCACCACCATCCTGGTAGTTATTGACAGGTTGTCCAAGCAAGCGATATTTATCCCCATCTATGACACCATCACCTCAGCCAACCTAGCCAAGTTGTTCCTCATGCATGTATTCTCTAAGCATGGAGTCCCATCCCACATCACCTCTGATCAAGGCTCCAGGTTTGTATCACATTTCTTCCACTTCTTGGGCAAGGCACTTGACATGCACCTCCACTTCACCTCTGGGTATCATCCAGAGGGGGATGGACAGACAGAACATGCTAATCAAACCTTGGAGCAGTACTTATGAATATATTGCAACTATCAACAGGACAACTGGTCCAACTTGCTCCCTCTCACTGAGTTCACCTACAACAATGCACCTAGTGTTACCACAGGCATTTCACCCTTCTTCACAAACAAGGGGTACTACCCCAACTTCTCTATTCACTCCAATCACCTCCTCACTTCCTCTGCTGCATTGAACCACATTACAGACTTAGATAAACTCCATGAGTTCCTCCAAACAAAGATGTTGGAAGCACAGAAGCACTATCAAGGACCCACTGATGCTAAGCACAGTCCAGCACCAGACTTCAAGATTGGAGACCTGGTATATTTCAAGGCCAAGTACTTCCATTCCACAAGATCATTCAAGAAGCTTTCAAAGAAGAATCTTGGACCATTTTCAATAATCACCCACCCAGGTTCTTACTCATTTATGTTACATCTTCCTGATTCACTTTGCTCTGTCCACCCTGTTTTCCATGTTTCAAAATTAGAACCCTCTGTTCCCAATACTATAGAAAACCAAGTCCAACCTCCTCCGCCTCTGATCAAGGTTGATGGAAAATCCAAATACAAGATCACAGAGATCCTAGACTCCAAGATCAATCAGAGAAAGCAACACTGCCAACTCCTGTACTTAGTATGTTGGCTTGGCTATGGGGGGGCACTGTCATATCCTTTCCTTCCGACCCCATCTGCCTCCCCTCTGAATCATCTCCAATGTTATCCAATGTTATACCACACTAGATCCATTGGACATACCTCAGAGTCACCTCTGATACATGGCCTGCCTCGGACTGCATTAGATAAGCTTCCCCTTTTGTTCCTCCATTCTATAGGATCCTTAGTAACTAGGTTCCTCCAGACCTTTCTCCTCTCCATTCCAGTTCCACATGATCTGTTGTGATTCATAATGTATCATATGGTCTCTTCATTCTATTCCATATGTTCTACATTCTATTCTGTACCTCTGTACCTGACCCCAAACATATATAAGTTGTACCTACTTCTGTACTCTGTCCTCAGTATGAATATTGACTAAGTTTCCCTCTTCTTGTCTGAACTCCCTTCTCTCTCTCTCTCTCCCTAAATACTAGGTACAACATAGTACAAGCAGTCAAGCAAAGTAATATGAAGCCTCCACATTCACAAGTTGCTCACTAATGTAGAGCTAACATCATTTGCCATGGAAGGAATACTTAGAGGGATTGCAGGCCAATCACTCAAAGAATGCTAGAATACTATGTATGATTGTGCAGATTTAGCTAGGGATCCCCTAGGCTAACCTGTAGTCCTTATATACATCCTGTGTGCTTTAGGGCTAGTGTGGAAATAAGACAAAAGGGGAAGATGCTGCAGAGAAGCATCATAAACAATAAGAACTGTCAGAGCAGTGTCTGCAGCATTAGAATTTTCTGATGGAACAGGATGGTAACTAAGGAATAGCACAGCCAATGTGCCATGTGATGAGAAGGAAGAGTGAGAGCAAAAGACATAGGACATGGATGAAAGCAAACCATAGGGCTTTGAGGATGATGAGGATAAGCCCTAGGATGGATAAATGTACATATAGATGGAGAGGAAAGAATGGAAAGAAGAATAAGTGGAGAAAATGTAACATTACCCCCTCACTAAGGTGGAGGTACCACTTCTGACACCTAACCTCAATTTCCAGGTGCACTGGCAGCCCATTGGTCTCCCTCCTCCTGTTGTTCTCCATCCTGCTCAAACCAGTCCAAAGTGGAGTCCCCATCATACTGTTTGTTCCAGGCATCCTCCTCTCCTGAAACTGGTGCATTCATTTTGAGGGGGGAGGTCATCTTCCAAAAAGAGCAGTTTGCCACAATATGGCCTAAAGTGTTGCAATGGTTACAACAACAATTGGGGCAGGAGGCCTGGGAGTGTCCAGGGGATAGGTTTTCACAGTAGGGGCAGCAGTACTAGGGGCAGTATATCCTCCAGTGATCGGAGGCTCTGCAAACAAAGCACATCCTATCAGGGGGACCCATAACAAGGGGGGAAGGTGAAGGGAGGTGAATAGGGAGAGGTGCAGCTTCATTGTCAATGTGAGGAGAAGAGGGGATGGTTTGGATGCAAGGAAGTCCCCTCCAGTTGGTGCGAACACTTGCAAAGGGGGAAGAGCATCACCTGTCCTGAAAGAACTGCTGTCTCTCAGCCTCCTGGATATCAAATGGGAGGAGAGGGGGAGAGGAGAGGCAGTCTGCCAGAGAGATGGAGGTTCCTTGAGGGATAGGATCCCTGTGATAGGTTGGGGGGCAAAGATAGTATCAGAGATTAGGATAGGAGAGGAGATCAAGGATAGGGTGAATATGAGGGTGAAGAAGATTGGGGGGAAGGAAGTCTAGGAGTGTACCAAGACCTTCAGCTGCCAACAGATCCAGGACCAAGTTGCTGGATTCCACTAATCCCTGAGTAAGGGAATTGTATGCTTGGAAATGTGGTTCCTCAAAAGGGAAGTTGGCAAGGTGGAAGTGGTTGAGTGCCATGGATTGGTAGATGTTGGCAAGGGGGGGCAGTATGGTAGTTCTGGGGAACACTGTGGATTGTTCCAAGGTGAAGGTAAGTGTAGGGCTTTCTAAAACAGTGGCTAAAACAATACAAAGCCAGTCAACTGGCAGGCAGTTATGTAAGATGAATCAGAGATTCTTCAGGAATAGGGAGAAGAGGTGAGTTGTCAGGCAGAGGGGAAGTATGGGAGTCAGGGGAGGCTGAAGGGGAGGAGACATTGTAGGGAGCCATGCTTCCCTACAGTTAAAAACCAGTATATTTCCACCTTTTCAGATCATCTGACATGCCATCCAGACAACTGCATTCACATGCACTCAATCTGGACCCACTGGACCCATTTTCCTGTGCTACCGGACCTACTGCACATACCAGATCCTTGCAAGCCATGTCCGCTGCCATTGTCCCTCATGTCCATCTGTCCATCTCATCTTGCAGGTGAGTCTTCATATCATTCTATATTTATTTGTATTCATTATCACTTCATACTCATACACTGAGACCGCACTGCACTCATCAGTCTCACCAGATCCATACCAGACTCCCCTGGACAGTACATACATTTGCCTGGTTTTTTCATTTATTTGTTTGTACAGTCCTGGGAATGCCCAGACTATAAAGCATTGTTGATTACATACTCAAGAGATCTTTCTGCATCTTTCCATTTACCATCTGAACCATCCCATCTGTTTCTGCCATTGCCATTGCCGTTCTCAACCATCCCATTGGTCTATCATGCTCTTTATGACCCAGCTGGTCCTGCATTCCACCCAGGAGTGTCTGGACACACCATTTCACAACCAACTGCACTCAGGACAGTAAGCCCCAGCTCCTCTGACTATATCCCTCTTCCTGCTCTCTCTGGGGATGAACCTATTGCATTCCCTTCACCCTGTCTGCAGTCCACCTGCTACAAGAGCAGCTTGGATTATTGTTCTTCAATGTAGGAAGACAGGGACAACATGCTTGTTAGTTGGAGGAAGGGTGTGATGAAGGGAATTCCTGGGAATGGTTGGACTTATAAGCATCAAGAAGTTCCTGGGAATGTTCCAAATTGTCTTTGTGTTCCCAGGTATCCTCTGCTGACAAATATCCTTTCCACCTGACCAGGAACTGTCTTCTTCGGCAAGATCTGTGGTGAGCCAGGATCATTTCAACTTCATACTCCTCATCTCCATCTATATCCTCCAGGGGTGGTTCTAAAAATGGAGTTCCATGTTCAGCAGTAGTTTTAAAAGAGGAAAGAAGAGAAGCATGGAAGGCAGGGTGGATTTTCCAGGTTGGCAGGAGTTTTAGGCAGTAAGTGAGGGGGGAGATGACTTTTTCTATGGGGAAGGGACCATGGCATTATTGGGAGAGTTTTGGATGTGCTCCAGGGAACCAGAGATTTCTGGCCTCAAGCCAGACCTTGTCTCCTTGTTTCCAGGGAACAAATTTGGAGTGGACTCTGTCCTTCATGATAAGGCATGCTTTCTCATGTGCAGCAAGGGCTTCTTTTCTTGCTTCATCTAATGCAGTCATGCGTTGTTCTAAAGCAGGAAGAAATGTTTTTCCCAGGGGCAGATAAGAACAGGGTTCATATCCCATCATGAGGTAGAAGGGTGATTGGTGGGTGGAAGAGTGGGGAGAAGAGTTGTGGGCAAATTCAGCAGTAGGGAGGAACTGAGACCAGGATGTGGGAGAGCCTTGGCAGTAGATATGGAGGTAAGTTTCAAGTTCTTGATTGAGACGTTCCATTTGGCCATCAGTTTGAGGATGGTATGGGGAGGAGAGTGCAACATCATACTGGAGGAGCCTGGCCAGTTCTAGACTAAAGGCAGAGCAAATTGGGGTCCTCTGTCAGAGATAACCCTGTCATGGAGTCCAAATCAGGGGTAAATGTGGCAGAAAAAGAGCACTGCAACCCCTGCTGCATCAATGGTTTTGGTACATGGGATAAAAATACCCCCCTTTGAGAGTCCATGGTCAATCACAACCAGAATAGAATCAAAGCCATCAGAAGGGGGCAGGTCAGTGATAAGATCCAGGGAGATTTGCTGGAAAGCACAAGTGGCAGAGGAGGAAAGTGGAGACAAGGCTGGGACCATCAGATGAGTGTTGACCTTGTTGGCTTGACAGGTGGGGCAATCCAGGACATACTTGTGGACAAAGGAGGCCAGACCTGGCCACCAATAGTTGCATTGGACCAATGCCTGGGTGTGAAAAATACCACCATGTCCAGAACTGGGTGAGGAGTGTAGGTGGGCAACAAGATTGTGGCAAAGTGGGGCAGGGATGTAAAGTTGACCCTGGTAATATAACTGGTTGTCAGTGTAGGACCAGTCAGAGGGGTGAGAACAGGCCAGAGGGATATCCAAGTCAGCAAGGCATTGCAGGGCAGTGAGGACAAAGGGGTCAGAGGGGGTGGAGGAGGCAAGTTTGGAGGCGATGGAGGTGTCAAGGGTCTGCACAAAGAAGTGATCAGGAAGGAGTGTGACATCTTCATTGTCGGTGATGGTAGGGGGATATGAAAATTGTGACAGGATATCAGCTGGGGTGACCTGAGAGGCAGGGACATGTTGAAACTGCAAGTCAAAGTCCTGTAGAAAGAGGAGCCATCTGGCCTGGCATCAACTCAGATGCTGAGGTTGGCAGAAATAGGAGAGATTCTTGTGATCAGTAATGGCAGTGACTGGATGTCCTGTGCCTCAAAGGTAGCATTTCCAAGCAGTGAAAGCATGGATAACTGCAAGGAGTTCCCTGTCATAGATGTCATAGTTTCATTCAGCTTGGGAGAAGGTCTGGGACAGGTAGGCATAGGGATGGAGGTCACCATTGTCATCAGCTTGGAGTAGTATGCTGCTGGAGGCTATGAGGGAAGCATCGGTCATGATAGAGAATGGTTTGTTGAGGTCAGGCATGGCAAGTACTGGTTGTGAGATGAAGGCAGATTGGAGGGATTGGAAGGCAGTTTCCTGGTTGACATCCCACTTCCAGGTGGAGGAGGATTTGGTGAGGTCAATGAGGGGACAGGTGATGGCCAAGAAATTTGGTATGAAGCAGCAGTAGAAGTTGCAAAATCCTAGGAAAAATCACACTCCTTTGACATTGGAGGGGGGTTTCCAGGCAGAGATGGCATCCAGTTTGATGGGGTCCAGGTGAACAGAGTTGTGATGTACAACCATTCCAAGGTATTCCATATGATCCTGGTCAAAAGAGCACTTGGAAAGCTTGAGATACATCTTTTCCTCACATAGTTGTTGCAGAACTCATCAAGTTCATTTCTGATGAAGAGAGAGGTTGTCTGTTCCATACCCTAGGTCATCCATGTAAATCTTTAACCATCCCTCCACAATCATGTCCCAAAAGATGTGTTTCATCAGAGCTTGAAAGTGCAAGGGGGCATTGACAAAGCCAAAAAACATGACCAGTGATTCGCATAGTCCTTCTGAGTTTACCCAGGCTGTTTTCCAGATGTCCTCAGGGTGGATGTGGACATTGTTGTAGCCCCACCAGATGTCAAACTTGGTGAAGTACCTGGCATTTTTGAAGCCGTCAATGAGGTCAGAGATGAGAGGAAGGGGGTAGGCATTTGTCATATCCTGAAAATCTACCAAGTGCAACTCTGACATATCCAGTACCAACTCTGGTACCAACCCCAGTTTGATTTCTATTATCTCTGTACTTACGACACTCGGACTTGTAGTTTAGTAATACCCTATGACCACCTCTCTTACGTCCCCATTTCGTTACTCATTCTTTATGTTCCATTCTTTGCTTAGATACCTCTGAGACCAGTGCTCGCCTAGGAGCACAGCTCTGAGGCAATACACCAGCACATGTTTACCTCCAACCCTCTGGTATGTTCTGTCATCTGACATCTGGACTTAGTAATATGATTCCCTCCATATATAAACTCTGTAGAATACGCCATGTATTTCTTTAGTTTGAATATCAACAGAACTAGACATTCTCCCACCTTGCCTTTGGTTGTCATTGCACAACTTCCAACTCTGACCTCCGACCTCTCTGCAAATCCGGGACCAAGTCAAAGCAAGGGCACACCACATACAGTGAAGCCAAGTCCCATCTGACCCCCTCAACTCCAGACCTTTGGAGTTACCCCGAGTCCGTCACCCGAGTTTAACAGTATATTCAAACTCACTCTTGCTTCAACTCTCTACTTCATCATGGCCACTCAAGTCACCAGATCCCGCTCGCGAGCAATCGCAAACCCTCCTATCTCCCCCAGATTTAACCCCCTACATGCCTTTGGTAGTAGTCGCCAAGGCCCTGACCTTGTCAAACAATTCCACAGTTTTTCTGCCAGATGCACTCCGGCCTCTGTGTCTCAGGCCTGCTCACCTCTGCACTCCCCTACTCTGGGAGCATGCATCAAAGAGCTTGCTGACAACGCACCAGCCAATGTGTCATTCCACACCCCCAGCAACAAAGGCAACCCCAAGAACCCGGACAAGCCCAGAGATGACCCCTCCAACAGTGACTCCGATTTCCAAGGGGATGACCTTGATCCCGACTCTTTGGACGATGAAGAATGCATCCCGTGAGACACGCTTGCAAGCCTTGCAAGTGCTATCTGTGGTCTTGCCTGCTCATTGAAGAAGAAATCCTCTGAATCTTCACAGTGAACCAAGGTCTGAGAACCAGACCAGTTTGATGGAACAGATCCCCACAAACTCCAGGTCTTCCTGGTTCAATGCAAGTTGAATTTCCAAGACCGTCCCAAGGCTTTCACCTCTGACCATGCCAAGGTCATGTTCGCCCAGTCCTATCTCAAGGGCATGGCGCTCAAATGGTTTGAACCAGACCTCCTTCAGATGGAAGATCTGGCACTCTGCCCCCTGTGGATGGACAATTTCAAAGAATTTGTCCTAGAACTCCAAACCAATTTCGGACCGCTGTAGGGAGCCGTGCTTCCCTACAGTTGAAAACCAGTATAGTCCCACCTTTGCAGATCATCCTACAGGCAGTCCGGACCCACCGGACCCACTTTCCCGTGCTACCGGACCTACCGCACATACCGGATCCTCGCAAACCATGTCCACTGCCATTGTCCCTCATGTCCATCTGTCTGTCTCATCTTGTGGGTGAGTCCTTATATCGTTCTATGATCATTTACATTTGTTATCACTTTGTACCCATACACCCGGACCGCACTGCACTCACCGGTCTCACCGGACCCATACCGGACTCACCCGGACACTACATACATTTGCCCAGTTTCTTCGTTTAAGTGTTTGTACAGTCCTGGGAATGCCCGGACTATAAAGTGTTGTTGATTACATACTAAAAAAATCTTTCCGCATCTTTCCGTTTACCATCTAAACCGTCCCGTCCGTTTCCGCCGTCACCGTCGCCATTCTCGACCATCCCGTTGGTCTATCACACTCTTTACAACCCAGCCAGTCCTGCATTCCATCCGGGAGTGTCCGGACCCACCATTTCTCGACCTACTGCACTTGGGACAGTAAGCCCCAGTCCTCTCTGACTGTATCCCTCTTCCCACTCTCTCTGGGGATGAACCTATCACATCCCCTTCACCCTGTCTGCAGTCCACCTGCTACAAGAGCAGCTTGGATTATTGTTCTTCACCGCATGACCCCATCGGAGATGCAGAGCACCAGCTTGACCATCTGACCATGAAGGATGGTCAACGCATCAACAAATATGTCATTGAATTCAACAGGATCGCATCCCAAGTCCGGGGCTACAGAGAAGGTGCCCTCCAGCACCATTTCTACAATGGTCTCCTGGACCGCATCAAAGACGAGATCTCGTGTGTTGGCAAACCCCCCACCCTCTCCAAACTCTGCCAGCTCGCCCATGCCATCGATGCTCACTACTGGGAGTGCAAATCGGAGGTTAGCCATCAGGCAAAGCCTTTCTCCAACCCTCCCAAGGTGTCTGACAAGCCTTCCACCCCATCATCATCCTCCACCAGCACGTCTGGCT